>LKNJ01003109.1:0-49601 GCA_002120245.1 Maccullochella peelii | reverse complement strand
GAGAGAGAGAGAGAGAGAGAATGAGAGAAACAGAGGGAGAGCACGGTTCAGAGTAGCTCTCGCTATACTGTAGGCCACCAGCGGACCTATGGAATTTCTACCCCATGAATGATTCAACAAGTGCGTACACATGCATCTGTGTGTGTGCGTGAGTGTGTGTGTGTGTGTGAGAATTGAGCGAGAGAAGCTCCTCTTGATGAAAGATTCAGTAGACAGACTCAGGTGAGGGGGAGGACCTGCTGAGGTGGAACACTTTTCTCTCCAAAAGAGGATGGCACAGTGGGCTGCTGCAGCACCACACTGTGCAATGCAACAGCCCTCACAGACTGATTTATGATCATATTCACTGATGTGTTTTGATATCTGCGCAAAGAGCAGAAAATGGCACTTTACAGATAAAGCAAGTAGAATTTCCCTTCATAATTTCAGACTGCGGGAATCTAACTATGGGCATGCTGAAAAAGAAAATATATTGGGTGAGGGCATATTCAATTTGAATGTCCTTGTAAATTTCACGTGACAAATTATGCAGGAAATTCTGGCGAAGAATACATAAATATGTATGCATTTCCATATTTTAAATGAACATAGCTGGGTACTCAGTATTTTCTTTGAAATGAACAGGGAGAGATGACGAGAGAGGCAACATAAATGTATGCGGCCGTGTTTAAGATTCATCATGTAACCTGTCGTCTGAAGATGATGATGTCCTGGTGACCATCTCCTGCATGGCTAATAGAGGGAGAGACGTGTGTGTGTGTGTGTGTGTGTGTGTGTGTGTGTGTGTGCTGCTCTTTGTCATCTTTCACATGAGCAATAGAGTGAGTCCAACATCTATGAAAAAACAAAATGCGTTTATACACAGGGGACACCTGTGCAGGTGTGTGTTGGTGTGAGCATGTGTGTGTTTTCTGTAGCTCCGGGGTGTTTTCTTGGAGAGGACCACAAAGAGAGTAGCACCTGAGTCCTTAATGCTAACTCTAAGTATTGAGAGTCAGGGTTCGGTAACACACTGTGCTCAGGAAGTTACAGTTAACTTCTGGCAAAGAAATGTTTTTACTGCTCTGCACTGTATGTTAGCCTCATACAAGACCTATAGGCATGGCACATTCTAGGTATATTATAGTGGACAGACTGTGTGTGTGTATTGTAGGACACTCAACACTCCAGCCAAACAACATCCAGTTTTATTATGACCCCAGACTATAGTCTGCCTCATTAATTTAGAGGAGGATGTTTATGGCTGGTTTATAGTTTAGCTTAGTGTTCTGTTTTGGAAATATAATGGACAGTTTAAACTTTGTGTAAAACTGATACTAGACTATACATTTTCTGGTCTGTCCAGTTTTGTGTAGAATAGTGAATAAAGCCTTAACATAGCTGGCATAAATGTTACAAGATGGTCATAATGTGAGGAGAAAAGACCTGAAATGACAAAGCTATGCTGCGACAAATGACAGCTAATAACAAATTACCACCACACTATAAATGCTGTCGAAATCTTGTTTTGTATGCGTATAAATCTGTGAGAAAAGGCAAGGCGGGGAAGGGGGGGTGGACTTACCTGCAGCAGCCAATAGCATCTACGATGGAAGGTGGGGATGATGGAGGAGTGGACGTAGCAGCCATACAGACACTAGAGAGAGGAGAGGAGAGGAGAGGAGAGGAGATTGCAGGGGTAAACGAGAAAAGAAAAAGGGAGGAAGCAAGACAAAAAGTGAAAAAGGAGAAGAGGAGGAGAGGACAGTAAATGAGAGAACAGGAGAGGAGAACTTAGGTTATACCCACTTAGGTTGTATTGATTGCGGTGCTAAAACTGAATTGCAAACATGCTGTATGCCTTTTTACCTAATGTCTTTTCTAAAATACCATAAATCTGACGTTGACAATTACAGCACGAGAGATTGTGAAATTTACTGCCTCAGCAAGACTAGCCGTAGCCCACTTGGAATTCACAAAAAGTCACAATCTTGTCAGCTCACAGACACTGCCAGAGAGATCAGTAACAGTGAAGAGGACAAAGAAGAGGAGGAGAAAGTGAGGAAAGCACAGAGTGAGATTGGAGTGTCAAAGTGGACAAGATGAAGAGGAAGTTCAGCAGGGACTCCATCCAGCAGAGGATCCTTATATACAAACAGAATAGTGTATACGTGTGTGAGCATGAAAATAGACCAAATGTATGACTGCAGAGGTTGATTTACAGATTTAAACGAGTCTCTATAACATATTGTTGTGTTGTGAAGTGTTGGGTGCACGTTTCATACTGCATGATGAAATACAGTACCTGAGTTTCGGAACCAATACCAAAACTATAGTTGTTATAGTTAGTTCTTCACTTCAAGCTGAAGAATATTAAAATGTTTTGCTACAAAATCCTTTTTTTTTTAACAAAGACAGCTAAATTAATCAGTGTTATCATCTAAACATCAGTGTGTAACGCAAGGCGACTGTACAAGAACTTAACTCTAAAACTAGAAAAATTCTGATTTAAATAAGTAAATATCTGATGGAAGAATAAGTAAACAAGATAAGAGAGTCCGACCAAGCGCATTCAAGGCCAGGTTCCAGTTTCTTGACAGTTTTTGATGTTCCGTGCTATGCAAATATTTCAGTCAGTACTCGAAAATTATTGAGGTTCAACACACAGTCTTGGTGAAGTGTGTGTTTGTGGTGTTTGACACAGGAAGAAATGATGACAGAAAAGCCTTCTATCCAGGTCAACACTGCCACTTTTCCCATGCATTAAAATCAGGGATCACACCCATACGCACACACAAATAAATTGGTTGTGTTTAAAGACAAAATTGCACACACGCAAATACTCAGCAATCAGGCTGTATATAATCAACACTTACAACTCGTCCTGTTTTCCTTCTCATACGCTCGCGCGCGCACTTGTATTTTCTCGCCATTTTGCCTCTTCTCAGAAGTAGCCCGCCCTCTATCTAAAGTGTGCTTTGCCAAAGGCAGAGTGCATTTCCATATATTTCCATTTGATATGAGGAGGCTCTCCATCCAGGGTTATGTTTTTCTCTCCTGCTTCCTGCCTCTCCCCATCCTCCTTCTCTCGCTCTGCTCATTCCCGTCCCCTGCTCTACACACTGCTTGCTTGCTTGCTTGGGGGGGTCCTGGGAAGACGTGACACAAACAATTACTGAGCAACTACCAGGGAGAGAAACACTGTGTGTGTGTGTGTGTGTGTGTGTGTGTGTGTGTGTGTGAGTATGTGTATTCATGCACGATTGCAGAAAAAAAGCATGTGAGATGAATGTTAATGTGAGTGTGGGGTCGTAAATAATAGAGGTGCAGATGGGAATACTTAATCTCAATTATTCCCTTTACCTCTGTGTCTCTTTTGCCCGTCTCCTGCTCACCTTCAATGCAAAACTATTGAGCCCTCTGCAAACATCCATGTGCCTCCACGCTGTCTCTCCTTCACTCTCCCTTCTACCTCATTCTTTTCGGTTTCTGACACATGCATGCTCACTCCTCTCACCTCTTGGTATATTCCTGCTGAATAATCAATTTTTGAGCTGGCTGATGTGACTCAAACACACACACAAACTCACTCGCGCACAGACGCTGCCTAGAGACTGGATCGATATCCCTCTCTGTTCTGCTGAAGGAGGCATTGACATCATTCCTGGCCTCAGGCCAAACACACTCTTATCCTTCAGAAAGAGAGAGAGGGAGACAGAGAGAGGAAGGGAGACAGGCACACGAGCAGGGAGGGAGGTAAAGACAGAGGGGCACCACTCGCTCTCAGGTAACACGCTGGCCTGTAGCTTCAGCAAGTGTGTTTGCGTGTACATTTGTGTTACACGTGTGTGTGTGTGTGTGTGTGCGTGTGTGTCTCCACGGAGTGAAGGAGAGTAAGTTAAGGACAAGATTGGCAGTGAAACCATACTCAGCGCCCAACAACATCATCGACTTGTTTTTCCATTGCAGCCTCTCACCTCTACTCCTTGGACTTTGAGCTTCATATGATCCTCTCGGGTGGTCTTCCCGTCTTTCCTTTTCTTCCAGCAGTAGCCATCTTTCCTGTACTTCACCTTCTTACGGTTGTAGAGGATCATAGAGCCATTTTGGGGCCTGACGGAGGACAGGATAAAGAGTTAGCGAGACAAACACACTTAGCATTATGTTGATTATACATAAATACATGTTGTGGTAGCTTCTTTAAAACTGACGAGAACTGGAAACTGACTAGAAATTATTTTCATGCTGTAATTTCAAACTGCCAAAAGTATCAACATTCTCCTGCATTGCTGATTCATAAATACCAACTACCACAGTAGTGGTAGTTGGTATTTATGTAGCTGGTCCCACGCCGTCCCTCCCCTCTTATATGTAGACTCACACTCCTATGTGTTAATATTTTAGTAGGGTGATTTATCAGCACAGCAGGAACATTGGCCTCTAAGCTCCCATTCTATATACACTTGGTGGGATGAACACGCACACACACACACACACACACACACACACACACACACACACACACCAGGAGCCATATATGTAGAAAGGCAGGGAGGCTATAGTGATATCAGAGATGGCAGGACCTACTGCCGTGTGTTCTTTGGGCTCAATGTCAAACCTGCTGCTCAGCAATCAATCATTACACTTCTACAACGTTAAGGACAGGTGTGTGTGTGTGTGTGCGTGTGTGTAGGTGGAGGTAAAATGCTTCTCTGTCTTATCTCATGACAACAGAAACAGAACAGACACGTTAACAATCAATAAACTAACACATACTCACAAGTGCTCTCTCTCACACACAGTCATGTGCACGCATGCTCATGGCCACACACACACACATTTACACACCTCCTCTCTCCTTTCCCTGCCCTCCTCTTCTCCATCAACCTCCAGTCTTTATCCCTCTTATCACAGTATCTCTTCATTTTCTCTTCACTGCTTCTGCAGTCCCTCCGTTCTCCACTCCTTTACACTTGTTCTCATCTTCTCATCTCGTTGATTCCCTCTACTCCTATCTTAACCTCTGTTTCTGCTTTTTTTATTGTGTGTCTCCCCTACTCTCCCCTCCCCTCTGCTAGAATTTGATGTAGACACATCTATATGGACTGAGATGATTGCAATTTACTTAGAACACAGTGTGCAGTGAAATTGAATTTACTTTGAGCTGATTTTCTTTGACACCTTAAATCTGTTCTGTTTTGGGGTGAGCCTGCCAGTTTCTTAGCGGAGTGGAGACCCCCACCCTCCGATCAAAGCCGAGTTTAGTCTCTGTCTCGAGCAGTGTGAGTCATCTCGGAGCTGCTGATTCTAATTATGTTATGGAGAAGATGGATGAGATCAGATGTGTGCCTGTGTGTGTGTGTGGGTGGGAAATACGTGCAACTCCATATGTGTGTGTGCGTGCACGGAGGTACGCGCACGTGGACCGTGCCCATGTTCCTCGCAAACCCTCCGATTCAAGCAGACATAAATGCTATTGATTGTAACTGGGCTGTGATGTGTGGGATATAAAAAGCTTTTCCACCGTTCCACAGTGTAGCAGAGCGAAAACAGAGAAGGCAAGGGGAGGAGAGTGGGAAAAAAAAAAGACGGCAAGATAAAGAGACAGAGTGGGCGAGTGAGTGAGTCCGGTAAAAGGGAGGAGAGGAGGAGGAGTAGATGAGAAAAGTGAGAGGAGAGGGAGAGAGTAGGTAATAGTCATTACTTTGAACTGCAGAGGTATTTCAGTGAGGGGAGAAATGAAGGTCATTGATTGTTATCTTAATGTTGCCCCCCACAAGTGTGCAAACGCATGCACACACATGGATAAAAACACACACATACACGCACGGCCACGTGCACACATAAATGTCACTGGCTCCGTTAGCTGAGCTCTTTTCCATCTGATGGGATTAGGTGTAATCTGTTCTAATCGTGCCTCGTGTCATGTGTAAATGGGATTATATCTAACTGCTGCTCAATAACACCAATATGACTGCTGCTGCTGTTGCTGCTGGGAGGCTGAGGCTATACGGCAGCACAACCAATCAATGAGAAATCCATCCACAACATAAACTGTGCTGCTGGCCTCAGGCTGCTCCTGAGAAGAGTCCTTCAGCTCGCACAATGGGAGCGCAGAGGCATCACCCCGGGCTTTCAGCGGTGTCAGTAATCAGAAAAGGGGCCATGAGGTGACCTCTTCACTTACTTTACTTTTTCTTTCTTCTTTTATTTTCTTCATCTTTCTTTCTTTTTTTAATCACATCTATATCTGTATTAATTAAAGTAAATGTCAATAAGGTGATTTATCATTAATTCAAATTGCCCTTTTTGTTCAGTCTTTCTTTTCCCTCTTTCCCTCCTTCCTGACTATAACCTCTCCCCATTCTAGGAAAAGAGCTACCTATGGTTCATTCAGATCGATGAATATTCAGTTCTGGCATGTGAATCCCTATTCACACCCCATCTTATATATACATATTCCCCCTCCCTCCCTTTAACCCCCCCTCACTATTCTATGTCTGAATTATACATCACTTATCCTAATACATTTACATTCATTAATACTCCATTTCCAGCTGACTAGGTGCTTTACAGTCCGGCCATGTTCTAGAGAGTTCTCTACGTGTAGAGTAGGCTGTCAGCAGGACCCTTTGGAGACAGTCGACGTACATCACTAATGATTTAATCAAACACAGGCACTCTGTCACTGGGATTAAACCAACGTGAAACACTGGCTGATTGAGTGATGCTGTGTTTGTACGTGTGTATGTGCGCGCGCGCGCGTGTGTGTGTGTGTGTGTGTGTGTGTGGTGTGTGTGTGTGTGTGTGGAAACCGCTGTCTGCGCTCCCCTCACCTGGTTTTTGGCGATGTCGTCAGCCACTCATCGTGTTTCTCAAAAGTGATGAGATATGCAGCAATCTCCTAGACAGACAAAGACAAGACAGAAAGGTTATATTGGTGTGTGTGCATGAGTGTGCGTGTCACAGGGAGATAAAACATAACAGGTATTTCCAGATGACCTGCCGATGCCCATAGAGAGAGTGTCACTATCTGATTGCCACGGTGAGGTCTGGGCGCCTGATTGGTCACAGAGCAGCCAGTCAGGAGACAGATATAGAGGACAGACCCTAAGGGCCAACAACCAATCACGCTCACCGACACACCGATGTCTCCCTCCACTGGGGAGGAAAAGCTATCTCCTAAATACACAGACACATGCCACATAAACACACACACACACACACACACACGCTGGGGGTGCAGACCCATACACTAACTGAGCGAGTGCGCTGATAGGAAAAGTTTTCTTGTACTTTGCAGTTTCACAGTTTCCCGTCAGATAAAGCCTGCTCCTAACTTGATTCTTAATTCCTCCGGCTCTCTTTTCATCTCCACAGCTCTCCTCTCCTCTCCACACTAGTTCTATTCTTCTTCCACACTCACATGAATCCAATAAAGGAAAAAAGAAAGTTCAAATCATACAGGTGCATTCTACCGAGAGTAAGGCAAAACAAAACGTCCATAAACACAGACAGAGACACACGGAGATGCAGCCAAAAGAAACTACTGTTTATACCTCCTGCTTTTTAGTTGCTCACGTAACACCGCCTTTTCCCTTTGCTCGGTGAACTCTCTCACCCCTGGCTTCCTCCTTGAAACATCATTCTCTCTCTCCCTATCTCTGACTCCCATCTCACCCACTTGTTGTGAAAGACTATGAAATGTAAATTGTCCTCTTAAGGCAATCAGTGTTTGAAACGTGGCACAAAGCAATAGTGAAGAAGACATCAACACTCCAGCACTCCTTCATCTGCCCCCTCAGATCAACAGTCTCCTCGCCAGACCTCCTCTCCCTCTCGGTCTCTTTCTGTGTGTGTGTGTTTAGGTATTTGTCCCAGTTTGGCATGAGAGCACTCCAGCTCCGCACCGATCAGACGAGATAGAGGGACAAAGACGCAGAGGGGAAGAAAGGCAGGGAGAGACAAAAAGAGAGAGCAGCTGGAGGGTGCTGGCACTTAACTGGATTGTTTTTTTTGTATCCTCCATTCGATCCTCACGTCCCAACCCCCCACTGCCTCATCCTGCATTTATATGTGTGTTTACAGGGACTGTCATCACACCCTTAATAATTATCACTATCAAGCTGGCTACTGTTAATGTCTGTCTGTCTGTCTGAGGCACATAAAACTTTTTAGCCATAGCTAGGCACAATAACACACAAACACACACACGCGCGCGCGTGCACACACAGAAGGAGTGCCTCATTCACTTATGCATCTATTCATTAGCTGTGACAGGCAGCCACCTCTCCTCCTCCCAAACCACTCCGCAGCAAGTCAATATCCTATACGGCCTCCACGGCCCCGCCAGGCACTCGGGCTCCCCTTGTGACTGTCAGCCAGTGGGAGGCGGGAGGAGAGAGGAGAAGAAGAGAGAAGACGAGGGGCTGGGAGAGACAGAAGGATGGGAGGATTAAGAAGGAGGGAGAGAGACTTGCAATTAAAGGCCTGCCCCATAAGAGCCATTAAAAAGCCAGAAACAGAAGAGTCAGCTGAAACGGCAGCCTGACACACACTCTAAAACATACCCACACACACATACACACTGCAGACACACACTGCTGCTCACTCCCTTACCAGCACACACACACGCACACACGCCCATGTGAAGAGTGACAGAAGTGAGATGGTGAAGGTCGATCCTCAGGAAGTCACAGTTATCGTCCCGGTGGAAACCAGTGATGGAGCGCTTTGAGCATGCCTGGCGACACACTGACCCTTCAGGAATACTGTGAGTGTGTGTCTGTGTGTGTGTGTGTTAGCTGTGCCAGACACAGGGACAGGGACAAGTATCTTTCTCCAGGGATCTGCTCTAGAAACCCAGACGTTCTGCATGTCTGTGCGAGTCTACGTAATAATACATTACGACAGGTCCAGCTGAATGCGCACACACACACACACACACACACACACACACACACACACTTTTCCCAACACACACCTATTCCTGTCTGTCTGTGTATGAGAGAAAGTGAGAAAGAGAGAGAGTTACTTAAGAAATATCTAACAAAGCAGAGTGCATGAGTGGGAAGTTAGATTGGAGCGAGCGATGCAGTTGGGGAAATCAGCCTCCCACTCACGCATCACTGAGACCATCTCCCTCCAAGAAACTGGTGGCATGTACAGAGAAGCAGACAGACAGACACACACATATGCACACACACACATTCATATACACTTGCAGGCCTCAGGGAGATTTCCAGACGAGGGAGGGGAGGGGAGAGGGGGGGGTCGCCTACACGGCAACAGACTTATCCAGGAGCTTTCCCCAGGGAGATTCCGTTATAGGGTCTAGCCACAGGCTGGTGTGTGTGCGTGCGTGTGTGTCTCTGAGTGCGCGTGTGCGTGCACAGTCTAATGATGAGCATCACCCCGACAGAGATCTGGGGAAAACAGAGTTGTCTGTAAACTGGAACTGTCACATCCATTCGAAGTGCCTCAGATGAAGGCTGCCTCTGGTTCTCACCACAGAAATCATTTGGCATTGAACAGTTTATTTTGGCGGTGTGGCGAGGTAGCAAACCGACGTGTCCTTTTCACTTCAACTACAGAATCCGTTTCTGCCTCCCTCCTTGAGTGTGGTAAGCCTTGTATACATATATGGGGGAAAGAACTGCATTAGCATTACCAGGGGAGGTCTGCTGATGCTGTAATTTGTTCCCGAGCACCTCCACCGGTTCTCTCCTTCCCAGAACAACCCTGTCAGTGTCTGACGTTGATAGACACTATATCCAAAATTGCCTCCTGTTTTTATTATTTTATTTTTTTCTGCAGACTACAGGCTTCTCTGTGGTTTTTTATTTTGATCCGGAGCACTAGCTCAGCCATTTGTTCAACCCACATTTTATTGATCATGGTCTATTTTTAAACATGCCTCCTTCAAAAGTTCGTCATGTAAATGAAGCATAACAATGACAATTTCATGCTAAACCCCAATTTCATTTGAACTGTAATAATCAATAAACCATTAGAATTGAGAGGTGCCAGAGTGACCTCTAAAATCACCAATGTCATGGCTGCTTTTCTGAAGACTCCGAACTTAAGATTACATCACAAAGAGAAAGCTGAATAAAGAGTTAGTTGTGCTCCACTTGAAGCTGACGTAAACGATGCGACTCCTGTTGTAAACCAGACCAATAACGTCTTGTTTGCACTATGTTCCTCTAACATGGATAATTAAATGAGTAGCTCTCAGAAAAGAACGAGAGGCCGACACTGAGTTATGACACGGATAATTTTGTTCTGTTCTAGCCACACAATAAAATTTCATCAAGTCTATTGTAAACCAGAGCAATAATGTGTAGTTTGTATTATATTCCCAAACTGCCTCGCTCCCAACTGTGTGTTACTTTCAACAGCCTTTATATTACCTCCACTGGCTAATACAACTGCTTAATGCTGTTTCCATAACAACTGTTGCAAAGCCCCTGATCAGAATTCCTCTCAAGCTTGTCTTGTGTTTATCATATAAACACCTCATCACACACTGGGCAACACACACATGCACGTCCATGGACATAAAAGACTTGTACACACGTATACAAATGGGCTGTCTATTAATACACAAAGTCGCTTGTGTGGAAAAAAAAAAGAAATACATAAAAATAAAACTTGTCATGGCTTTCTCTGCCTCTCCTCTTGTTCTCTCAGTGACACACGCTGCATGGACAACACACACACACACACACACACACACACACACACACACACACACACACACACACACACACACACTCGGACATACATGCACACAAAAATACCTAACTAATGCATGGTACGATGCACAGGCATGAACCAGCATATAGGCACACACATATACACAACACACCCAGAGAGGCCTGCTCTCAGAAGAGTCTGTGTGGTGGCTGCTGCCCATGTGAGTGACGGCTTTATAATGAAATAGTCACTCTCCCCTCTCCTTCACTCCCTCACTCCCTCTCCTTTTGGTTTGACCTCTTTACTCCCCCCCCCCAGCTCACCCACTTCCCTCTTTTTTCAGTCTCATTTCCCTCTCATCTCCCTTTCGTATATGGAAGTCCAAACGGTGAAGGTGGCTACAGACACACACACACACACACACACACACACACACACACACACACACACACACACACACACACTCACAGTATGGAAAGTAGCACAAACTTTTTCAGCAGAGACCTGAAAGCAAGGAAGAGTCAGCCCCAATCCACTGAGGGAACATCAATCATATTTTTCTAAGACTTCCTCTCTCTTGCACACCTTACCTGTCCTCTTCCTCCTATCTTGTATTTGCATTTGAGGAGACGGCCCCCTCTCTCTCAGCAGGGGGGTGAACACATCAAAGACAGCAACAGGTGTGTGGTGTCAAACACAATGCCAGGACCCCTGCTGCGCTAGGGCGTCTTGGATAAAGCCTGTCAAGAGTCCTCATAACTCCCACAAAGTTAACCAGGAAAGGGCGCACGCACGCATACACACACACACAGACGTATATTTGAAATCTCTAATGACAAATGTGTGTTTGCCAGTGGGAGGTGGATGAAGACAGAGAGAGAGTGAGAGAGAGGATGATGGTGGTGGTATCTCAATGAAGGAGTCTCCAGTGGTTGTGTTAACCCCTGATGCCTCATCTCACTGTGAGTCATTCTGCCCTCCAAGGCTCGTCTCTGCTCTGCTATTGTTGATGTTATTGTTATTGAGGAGGTCTGGTATGTTAAGGAGAGAGAGAGAGAGAGGCAGAGAGAGATAAAGAGAGACAGAGAGAGAGAGAGGTGGTGGGAGAGAGAGAGAGAGAGAGAGAGAGAGAGAAAAAGAAATAGTGTGTGCCACCTCTCATTGGCATAAATACTTGTTTACAACGAGACATAAATTGGCACCCTGTCAGTCAGTCTCTCTATTTCTCTCCCCTTTAACTTCCTTACTCTATTTCCCTCTCTGTCTCTATCTGTCTCGCTCTCTCTCTTCTTCTCTCCCTCTGTGCTGCTAAGCGTATTACAACAGTCCCTGGTTCAGCCCTCTCTCATTACCATATTCTAATTACATTCGTTAAGGGGAGCATTTGGGAGTTTAATGAATAAATTTGAAAGATGGGTCTCCGTGGCGATCTTTAGGTTTGTCTCCTCCTCAACCAACTGAAGACGGGAGCATATGTGTGTGCGTGTGTGGGGCCACGCACCTGTTCGGTATGCGCGCGTGCTCTCAGTAAATATCACCGTACCTCCATTTCAGAAGAAACAAACCAATCTAGTTAACTGCTGGAGCTCACGTGGAGTCCTCTCTCTAAAAGAAATCTATTCAGAATTCTGTTTGTCTCCGCCAAATAAAGATTTCATGTCATTTGTTTGTTGTTTTGGGGAAAACTTGGAGCCACCCATGTCGAAGTCATGCATATTTAACTCTCCTCAAGCCTCAAAAACAAACTGCCAAAGACAAGCATCAATTTAAAGATGTACAAATTGTCTGCAATCTCGGGTTTATCTTTTCTACCTATCTATCAGACCTGGAGGCTTCATATTGGGAGACGGGCAGGTGGAGTTAAAACCATCATAAGCAAAGGTAAACATTAAAGGTTATCAACTCTGCTCCGGTGACTGGCTTCCACTGCTGTGCAGTTTGATCTGTCTCTGCCTAGGATGAAGCCCTGGGCTGTAGACCTGAATAGACTGTTACTATGGGCCTTGCACTCACTCTTTCAGGGTATTGCAAAATGTGATATACCTTTCTTTTGGTTTAATAAAGGAGTCCCAAATGCATTCCCAATTCTGATGATTGCCAGCTTGAGCTTCAAGGAGTCGAGGAGTGAATGAGCAAAATTCCCCTCTTGCTCAGAAATAACACTTTTTAAAAGCTAACAAAATGATGCGCTTTTTCCTTGGCCAACTGCCATTGATTACTGACAATTAAACAATACCACAGGCAACAGAGAAAATATGCAGAATCTAATCTAACCCCTTCCCCACACAATTCACTTTTACTGCGACTGCACTTGATTAAAATGATGCTATTTTCTTCTGTGGCTAAACACATTATTTTTTGAAATCCCAGAAAGGGTTTACTCCTTTTCTTGTTGACTTGAAAAAAGTCATAACCACAAAGCAGGAGTCAGCAGAATTTGGGCAGTGTCTGGAACTTCTATATTGCATCTTGTGGTAAAAAAATAAAATAAAAGTATGGATTTGTATCTTGATGTAGACCAATCCATCTTTTTTCCCCATGACTTTCACTTGACTGAAACCACCGCATGAAGGACAGACTGTACTCATCCATAGCTAACAAAATACATGAGCAGTGAGATGGCGTAAGTGATAACATCTGATGAACATATGGTATGCCATTAATAGTTTAGAAGTGTACGGTATAGTGTATCAATAGATCCAAAGGGGCTCCTCTTCACTGTGGCTACAGTGTATTTACAGTGATGATGCACTGCACAAGGTAGAGCCCAGTGTCATCGCCCTCTCTTCCAACACTGTGACTCATGCAGTGGGCGCAAAACTATGTTAGCTATCTTTAAACTTCTATATAATGTAAGATACATGTATATAAATAAATAACAGGGGGAGATGAGAAATATAACCAACATCTTTACTGATTAAGACAGCGTTTCCATCACCATTTGCATTATCTCTGCCTATGGAAACTATCACGACCTTTTTGTTTGCTTAAATCTGGTCGTTTTCATCCATTAAATGCATACAGTTCTGGAAAGGCCATTTAATAATTGCTTTAATTTAATGCACTTTTAGAGATTGAGGAGGAGACAGACATTAGTCGTTGCCTGCCGGGCTGTCCTGGTAACTTTCCACCTCATATGAACTGTAATGGACTGTGACTTTCTAGTTCAACATGCAATGATACCTTCAAGCCGACAGAGACGGGAGCTTACAGCCTCACTGAGAAAGTGATGCTGATGTTGTGTATTGGACAGTGTTAAGACTTGCGAGCTGGCAGGCCACATATAAATAACATACTGCCAGCCCAGAATATATATGCTGCCAACAAGAGGCGATCATGCAGTTAGGCTTAACACTGGGTAATACCTGTTTTGCTGTTGCCATGTTCTTGCTCCTGTTTGCTGGAGTAGTGAGCCAACACTTCCACTGGATAACAATCTCATTTTTGGGATGGAGTGATTTTGCTCAAAAGTATTACAGAGGAATTTCAAAGAAGACTGCGATATTGTTAGCAACTGTCAAACACCCAAAGGCATGAATGAACACTATTCTCAATCTCTGTCACTTGGCACAAGAAACCAGTGAGACGCTCTCCCTTCCATATTAGGTGTTTATCATCCTCCCACCCACCGCCTCATACTGTACATTCAAACAATTAAATATATGCACTGTCAGTATGCAAATGCGGCATCAGTATCCCGTATATAGTTGCCTCCTTAGAGTACACGATGATGGATGATACATTACAGCTGAGCAGGTCTTAAACTAATGACACAGCTGCATTACAATACACAACTTAGTACACAGCTAATATTGTGTATGCACAGAGACAGAACACACACACACACACACATGCCACCTTGTTTAATCCCCCAGGAATCAGTGAAATTTGATTACCGTGACTTTTATAAACACACTGCATATGAGAGTAGACATTCCATACATCAGCAGGAGGGAGGAGGGAGCAGGAGGAAGAAGAGGGTAGAGACAGCGAGACGGAGAAGTACGTGATGCTGGGTAGAACTGCAGTTTGAGATGACGAGAAACTCTGGACACATACTGTGGTCTCCTGAGTGCAATGCAACACACACACACACACACACACACATACTGCATGCACACAGTGTCTCGCCCTATAGCTCTATTTCGGTAAATGTGGGAAATGGTATATTTACCAGTAAATGTACTCATCTCCCAGGGTAAATCTTGTGAATGTGTACATTTCCAGGATAATGTAAGTGGAAAATGCTAGTCACAGCACCATGAGATTCACAGTTCTCTCACTATGTTTTTTTGTGTGTGTGTGTGTGTGTGTGTGTGGCTATGATGCAGTAGAAGGCCAATTTACCCCTTTGGCTAGGCTCCTGCAATAAAGTGAGATCTGTGAGACACGGGAGATCCAATAGAGTTACATTATAACATCAGAAAAACAGCCAAAGTTAAAACTTATGTTTGGTATGTTTTCATACATGCCAGCACATTAGACGTGCATCATAGCGTGATAGTTTTTATGAGGACTGAGGCAATTTGAGGCAATTCTATGGCATGTATGCATGTTAACATTTGAAAGGCAGGTGAGATGTACTTTTATCCTATGACCAAGAAACTCATGCCTCATTTATTTTATATTTTGCAGAACCATGTAACGCGCTTACATCTAAGTATAAAAACATGCGGATATAAGCAACACTGCCTAAAAATTAAAGGCTTTAATTGTGGAAGAAAACTCCATGAGGACAAAAACCAGTTGATGAACACTGCTCACAGTGTGCAGTAAACACGGCAGGAGAGCTCCGTGATAATATGACTTCTCAACTCACTAACAGGGAAATGCAGACATTAACAGGTTTACCTTGAGAAATGCTACTAGTAGTTATTAAGCATTAACCATCTCTGTGGTTGATAGTTCACAATTACTACTAAATATTCATATTTACTATTCCCCATTTACACATCAGCGTTATCACATCAAATCAAATGTACAAAGATTATTTCATAATGAGTCAAAAGAAATTAAAGTGGTTTGAAACAGCAAGGGAAGCTGACATTTTTTTTATCATCATATTGTATTTTTGCCAAGCAATAAATAACATTGATTTTGCAATTAAACAACCACATAATCTCACCAGTTTTAATTAAAGGTAGAGCTGCAGCCTGCAAGTAGCCATTAGCGGGTTGAAGCCTGTGAGCCCAACGCACTCAGATCCATACGATATCACATCAACAAAACTGACAATATGACCTCACAGCAGCTTTAAAGAGCACAAACAAATGTGGTCTGATACACTTTGCAGCCCCTTTGCAGTAGGTCTGTGAAGTTTGATTGCTTTAGTATTAAATATTTGGTTTTGCACATATTCTCTTCCTTTTTGTGTCTTGAACAAATGTTTACATGTCTTAACTGCCTGGATTAGCCATGAGGTAGGCAGTTAATAATGATGTAAAATTTAGAGAGGCAACTTTGCATGGAAAACACAAGTGTGTACTCATTGGAGAACATCTCAAATATTTGTGTGAATTGGGGTTTCTCTAACTTCAAGCATATAAATATTATGCTGCACTAGAAATAAGAGAGTCATGACTATGATCTGTCCAAATAAGCAGTGTGGAAAAATTCTGTAGAGAATGAATCAACAGTATATGCCAGCAACAGCAAAAATAAAAAACATAAAATGTAAAATAAATAAATGCAGAAATGAAACCAGTGAAATGCACATTGAATTCATGTTGAGTAAAAGAATTTGAGGGCAACAGTTCACAAGCCACTGATCAATATGTTTGGATTTTTGGTGTAGTGCAATTGTCTGGCTGATATATTTTCAGAAAGGCTTGGCTGAGTAGTCAGAGAGATTTTAAATATATCCACAAAATATGTGACATAAAGGTAAAGCTGTTGCTGGTGGACAACTCCATAATCCAATGAAGCTGTATCAATCGTCTATAAAAACCTCTCAAATGACTCGTGTCCAGAGATATGCTCATATGACTTTACAGTGTAATTTAAATAATTAATTGTGTGTCTGTGGACTGCCACAGAGTGAGCATCTGCAAATAAGCAGGAGTTGTTTTTGTTAAGTATTGCTGGACTATTGTTGCGCCATTATTTGCATCAAACCCAAGACGACAAGCTGGAACTGCATGTGCAGTATGAAAAAAAAAAACAAAGATGTGAAACCTACCTTCGTAAAAAAACATGAGCAGAGAGTATGAAATATGTATTGACTTCAGAAATCCTGAACTAGGCATATTCCTTTATAAGTCTCTAAGCTCCAGATATTATTAAGTCAGAAAACGAAGACGCTAAAGAAAAACTTCATCAAAATCAATAGGGTTCCTGCACCTGCGGTGCTTGATTTACAGTGTGATGTTTTGTTGACATCTCGCTGTTATTTGGGGATGTAAACATGCAAAATTGCCTTGTGCTGCTGTAAAATATCTGACTCCTAAAGCCCTTGATAAGTCTGAGCAGCATAAAGTTATCAAAGTTAAATAAAGTTATAAAGTTATCCAGACAAAGCGCTACACATTCAGTACAAGCACTCAAAATAGGAGTACAAGGACCATCTGTGTGTGCGCGCACATGCACACACATACACATTTTAATGCTTCATCTGTCTCCAATGAATTAAATCTAATTTACACAGGACTCCGATATTACAGAGGTTCTACGTGGGGACATTTAAGGATACAAAAAGTATTGTCTCCACTGCACAGCCTGACTTCTTATTACAGCAGACACTGCTGGTCATTCACTTCCTTTTGGTTGGGCTTGGAATCTAACAGGAAGTTAAAACACAAAGACACACTCAAACACACACACACACACACACACACACACATGCAGGCACACACAAACAAGCTCAGGCACATACACAACACCCCCACACTCACAGTCACACATTCCCACTGTTTAATATATTTCTGTGTCTCCAGTTAACAATATTTTGTGTCAAATTATAGTGGGCAAGATAAATAGTGGGTCTGTGCGACATGGAGAAAATAGAACAGGAGGAAAATGTGGGGCTTCCAGTTGGGTAGGAGGAGAGGAGAGGAGAGAAGAGGAGAGGAGAGGAGAGGAGAGAGGAGAGAGCATAGACAACAACACTAACTCCTACCTCAGACACCTGGCTTTCCCTCACTAGACTTGTAAAACCTGGTTAATCCCAGCCCCTTGTGAACTTGTGTGTGGTGAAATATCTGCATGACTGAAACCCAATGAAATCCCAGCAAACTATCAGGCATCTATGCACATGCCCAATTCACCATGTACGGTCCCATTTGCAAATGAAAAGCTTGCTGGATAATTACATGTATCAACAAGGAAATTACATTTATGAATAGAATGAATCTAATTAATTCTTTCCATTCCTGCACATTTGGTTCATATTTGGTCAGCAGGACAGTATGGATGTCTGGAGCTCGAGCGGAAATGGAAGTCACAACAGTCACAAAATGACGTTGGGTGTTAATTGGGGTAGGCTTGGCTCAGAGAGAGATGGAGAGATAGACAAAGAGGAGGAGAAGGAGAGAGAGGGAGGGAGAGAGAGCCTGGAGGACTAATTAGTGATTATAACTTGGCGCTCTCCAAACATAAAATATCTCTCAACCCAAAAGACAGAGGAATGATTAAAGATAAAAGAATAGGAATCAAACACAAGGAGCTGTGAAACACCCCTCTGGTATTGTGTGTGTAGCTATATACATGTGTGCAAGCATATGTGTGCACGTGTGAGTGTGTGTTGGCTTCTTTGCCCCCTCATTAAACCATGCTTTACTCTGGTAAACGGCAACAGCACAGAGCTCAATGTCAACTGGAGAGGTTACAGCCATAGGCAGGCTCTGGGACACACACACACACACACACACACACACACACACACAGACACACACACACAGACACACACTGACACAGATACACTAAGACTCTCACAAACATGTTATCTAATAAATGCATGAACAGCACACCCATTTCATTTTAAAAAAAGAAACTTTCAGCAAAGTTTCCAAAGGCGTGACTTTTGTCTCTGTTCTGACACAGCAGACAAAATGGAGAGTGTCAGCCTCCCCTGGCCCCGTGCCAGCATGAGCTGGACATTAGCAATTCACACATCAAATTCATAAATCAAGGGCACCCTTCACCACAGCATAAATGGAACATAGAGGCCTGCAACTGGCTATCCGCTAACTGTATCGCTCTGGGTTTCCATAATGGAAAGTAGTATAGTATTTTTTCGCGTAGTCTGGTAACTGACATTTAACGTCATCCCTCCTGTGTAACTTCTGTTCCAGACACTTCTCCTGCCTCATGTTTTACCTACAGGGACAAAATGGGAAATATCGCTACAGAGGAAGGTAGGAATACAATGCATGCATATTTAATTCAATGTATCTATTTAATGGCTCACAAACAACAATAATGACATGAATAATAAATTAAACATGCACACACACTCAGACAGAGACACATGCACACAGAGCTTTGTTTGGGCGCACACAAGCTGAGACGCCACAGCACACACAGGTGAGTGTGGGCGGGTTCCTGACATTTTTACCTGAGATCTAGAGCTTTTGTTCTTCGCCAATTGTTTTTTGTTTTTTTTTGGTCTGTCGTACATGTTTGGCATCGCAAGCAGACATACTATGATTATGTCACGTCTCTCTTATCACCTCCGATGTACTGAACAATCATGAACGGCGTTTGTGTCACACGTGCAACATCGATCATACCATTAGCAGGAATACGCACGCACACACCCACAATCTGTTACCATGGCAACACCTACCCTTGATGCACACACATACACACACGCACAGACACAGAAGGCGGATGGGGCAGTGGACTAAAATGTATATACTTTTTGATCTGCTTCTCATTCAAGCAATCATGTTAGTGTCATGCAGCGACACAACCAGACACGAGTGTGTGTGAACTGTCAACTAGCGCTTTCACACCATACAGCTACCAATATATCACTGCATGACAAGAACGGAGTTCTGCAATAAAACACTGCATGTTTCATATAATATTATTTCATCATGCATACAAAAATAATGCTGTCCTCCTCTCGCACTTGCTTTTTGCACGCGTGCAGTTGAGCGACATGTGGAGCAGACTCACATGCAGAAGCATTGTGGCACAGACAGCTGTCATCTGTGTGATGTACTGAAGTCTGTACCAACCCATTTGACAGTTGCATCATTCGAATCATAATGGTAGGTGGGGGGGGCCTTTAAAATGCACATTAGATCATGCAATGACATGCACCCTCGCATAGTGTGTGCGTGCACGTTTCATAGTTTGAATTTAAGCTTTCCAAAGGGAATTTTACTCAGTATTCAACTCAGTCTGGCTTCTTAAAATATGAGTCAGGATGTCAAGGGTCCCCACAAGAGTAATCATATCTTTTCATGGGCTTGAGTCCCAGGACCAGACTCTAAAGTTTGTCTTTGTCTACATTTGAAAAAGTTTGATAGCCTCCTTGTTTCAGTGCTCCATAGAATTTGCTGAAACCAAACAACAAGTCATTCCCGATGGGTGGATAAAACAGACTCTACCATCAGTCTGTCCACCTGAGTGTGGTTTGTTATCTAAAACTAGTCTATAGTCTATTACCATCGACAGATACACATACACCCCCAATCTATTATTGAACAAAAGGCTCACGCCTCTGCTCAGCCCTTCAGGGAGGAATCCATCCCTCCATCCCAGAATAATTTCACACATCAGTAGATACACAAAAGAGAGAGAGAGAGAGGGAAGGAAGAAAGGGAAGGACAGAGAGGAGGAGGAGAAGGAGTGGACGGGGTAAAAATGTATGGGGTCACAGCTCAGTGCTCGTGGGAGGCCAAGGTGTCGGGGGGAGCCATGCGTGACAAAACAGAGATCAGAGGATCATATGCACACGTGCAAGAAAACAAACGTACACAGACACACACACACACACACAGACATACGGATGCCAAGTAGAAAGGTGAAAATAAGGACATATCAGATGAAGACTGGGTCTGCCTTACTGTAATCAGAGGCATCCTTATCCAAACACAGAATGGTAATCTCTTTATCTATCACACTCTCTTCTTATTCACACACACACACACACACACACACACACACACGATAATAAGCGATAATCCTAACTCTACATGCAGACATGTATAAACAGCATGCAGAAACCCAACACCCAAACAGTGAGGATGAGGAAAAACAAAACCAATTCTTGATTTCCTTACTATGCGTGAGCATATGGAAATTAAGAATTCTATGTAAACCCACAAAAGCATACACGTACACGCTCACACAGACACACAAGTGTGTCTACACACCGAATAATCACTGGGCATTTTCAACACACCATTTGTCGATAACACATCACCACACTTCTTCACTGGCAACATCTAGACCAGAACAGTATTATATATTAACACACACACATTGAGGGAATACGACTGCTTGAGGGAAAGCTTACAATTTGACAGCTGTCTTGACAGCTGACAGCTGATTGGTCCGGAAATCCCACATATAAAATTGTGTTATGTTACAATCTATGTTGGACGTGCAAACCCTATATGTGTATAAAATGTGATGACCAATGATGATTTCAGTTTTCAATATGCTGCTGATGAAAACTACTATACTTCTTGCAATGTCTGCAATACAGACAGATAAAAATCAACAAACAAAAAAAAAATTCTTTTATTGCAGCAGCTGCAAAATAATCGACTGCAATAATCTGGAGCCGAGCATATCCCTAACAGACACGCACACACACACACACACAGGCAGAAACACATACACGGACTGAAATACATACATAGACGCACGGCGAGCATACACATGGCTGAAAGCACCAAGTGAGAGGAGCAGCAGACACAATGGAGTGTTTAAGTATGCAGGAAACTTTATGCCTGGGTGGAAGAGGAGCTTTGAAGGAATCCGCTGAGGGACACCCAACCTCCCCCTGAACTGAGCCTGTACCTCCTCATCAGAGAGAGAGAGAGCCATGGAGAGAGAGAGAAAGGGGGGGGGAAAGATAAAGATAGAGAGGACTAGATGGGAAGTTGAAAGGGAGACGGATGGAGAGGAAGATGGAGAAAGGGCAGGAGAGGGGGCAGCAACAAGGTGCTTTGGTCTAGTCCCCGCCTTGTGCACAATTGCTCTTGGTTAGGCTGATGTGTGGAAGTCCCTAACCAGTAGCGGTCACATTGTTCTCAACCGTACACACACACACACACAAACACACACACTGCCTTTTCCGGTGAGCACACTGTTCAGTAGGCGCTGTGCTTAACTCCCAATATGACCTTCATTGAGATGGATTGCATGAAAAATGTAATGACTTTCCTGAGAGAAAAACCACAGGCCAAATCAGCTTTGCATTGCATAACAATGCTGGACTTGGTAATCAATAACACAAACACACAAACACACATCCATAATGGAGTGCACAGCCTGCACATGGAGAAAATGTCTCAGCAGAGGCCAACCACATCACAATGGATAGAGCAAACCACCAGTGGAGAGCTGTGCAATGCATAAACAAGGAGCTATTGACGATAAATGCCTGCATCCATTTCCACCCATCAAACACTTCCCTAAGCTAACAGCTTAAGTCTGGAACAACATGCAACTCTGAGAAGCTTTTCACACTCCAGATGTTTAGCTCAGGGTTATCTCTGGCCCTGAGTAAAGAGTTGCCCCAACCTAATTTGGCCCCATTTTACACTGTACCACTTAGCCAGCATCACAATTTAAGTTATCCATTGTTCATGCTGCAAATATGATGCTAATTTTGGCCCAGGGCACGGCAAACTCAGCCCCATATTAATGAGCGGTAGCCATGAGTTCGTGTGAAACCTTCAACAGTCGAAGCATACTAAAAGTTCTAAAATGTGGCTAACATTAAGTAAAGTGAAGTGCAAAAAGCCCTTAAGTTACCTTAAGTTAACTCAGCTCGCTTTTATGATCAAATCTTCTGGGTGCATCGTCACTGCTTTAGTTGTTTATACCTCACAGACAGCTTTTCATTTTTCCCTGTGTTTTGTTGTTTTGGAGAACAACATTACACAATGTAACTAGAGCATCATTTTCACACACAATACAAAACAGGAAAAAAAGAGCAGAAATGTGCCACACATTTAACAGCTTTCTATGGTTGCATAGCAACAATGTTGGGCTCAGATAACAATCTTTATCCTACTGACCATAGGGCTTTTGAACCCAGTAACACTCAGCAGTGGAAACATTCAATCTGTAGCCTCATTTCTTATTTCTTAGCCTCTAAGCCCTATATAGTTTTAGACCCAGGAGCCCCTGATTGCTACGCCTTAACCCAGAGTTGTTTGGATTACAAAGCGAAATAGACAACAACACCCCGAATGGAATGTACAGTCTGTGGGATTTTTGGCTGTGAGTTAAGGTTGCTGTTTATATTTTATTTTTTATTTCTTGGTGTCACACTTTTAGGGTCCCATAATGAAAAGCTGCCATTGTGTTTGTTTACCTCCTCTTCATCTCTCAATGTGACATTAGCTAGAGATGAGTCACCAGAAAAAACAAACAAACACTGAGTTCGTCTCACTGTCATGGATATTTCCCTCTTGAGTGTGTCTCATTCTCACCTCGTTGGTGTTCCAGCGATGGCGCTCCTTGGGCAGAGAGGAACATTTGGGTAGACACTCTAGTAGCTTCTTAGGAAGGTAGATCTTCAACTGGCCTGGCTCATCTGGAGCGGGAGGGGAGGTGGGGGAAGAGCGGGGGTGAAGATAAAGGAAGATAAATGAGGGATGAGTAGGAGCAGGAGAGAAATTTCTCATCAAACACAGAGACATCGTGAGAGGAGAATACCGAAACGCAGCATCTGTGGGATCTGGATGAATAAAATCATAACAAACTTTTATTGTGAAGCTTCTTTTTTTTTTTTTTTTGCGGGTGGTGGGGTTGGGGGAGCTCACCTCTATTAGATAGCTTAGCAGACAGGAAAAGCGGGGAGAGAGACAGGGGTACGACATGCAACAAAGGTCGCCGACTGGATTCGAAAGGAGCCACGGGGCATGTGCCGTAACCAAGGTGCTTCTATTGTGAAGCATTTTTAAGATTTGCTCAGGCCTATGAAGAAGGACATATGCATGAATGAATTTGTTAAAAGAAATTGGGCCTTGATCTGTGATAACTTACTGGGATTTCTGAATATTTGGCATAGTAGTGAAATGCTCCAGTAAGTATGTTATTCCTAACAAATGAAACAGGAGAAAGTCAGGAAATTGCACATCAACTATGCTTAATATTTTTTCTATCATCTTCATGTACGTGTGTCTTATTATACCTTATTCACAATGATGTAGACAAGTAAGGTTGATAAGCTTGTCAATTAACATACAGGGTACAAACAACAGTTAAGTGTGCAGTGTGCAGAGGGAGTGGCAGCGCACTTATTTTTGGAAAGCAGGTGGAGGTACACAGCGCACCTGGGGCCCACCCGGAAACAGATTTGGATTAAGAAGAATCCATTATCATACATTATCAGTGCATTTGGGGTTGGTAACAATCATGGCCAATCACATGGGCATCCCTCATCCCCTTTAAAAGCTATGATCTCCCCACAGTGTTATACAGACAGTTTGGTAATGGAGTAGAGACTCCAGACTAGCTCCTCCTGAGAGGAAACTAATATTCTTGTACGGGAACTGGGGAGTCGCAAGTGCAGCCCAAATGTTGCTACATAGAGGTAATGTTTAGTTCGAAGTTTAAATCATGTTTCTGGACATACTGAAAGTCCTGGGAGCGCCATGTTTTCTGTGCGTTAATGAAGCAGTAGAATCATAATGATCCACACGCTAACCACAGGTGAGGCAATGTATGTTGGTAAACCTACCATTAACCTTTACCTCCTCTGCATTATTACTTTCAAGGATAAAGTCTGGTGATATTATATTTTTTCTTTTTAATCAACACATCCCATATAAATACCAGAATCAACAATAAATTGATGCCACTAAAAAGTATTGCCTGTGTAGCCAAAGCCTATACAGCTTATTCCTCTCTGCCGTAGACCTCTATTGTTGTTCAGAAACGATTTGTTTTTCACATCAGCGAGCCACACCGTTGCACTGGGTGACATGTTCCTTCATTAGAATGAACATGGGTACGGCAGTTCATTTTGAGTTAATCGCACATACATGTCCTGCTGTCCCCTAGAGCACCAAATCCACAGCTGAAAATAGTCTCCAACAAATGCACTATTTACTCCTGTTTGGCTACCAACAACGAACTACAGTGATCAGCTGTTTTAAAAAATTGTTTGCATTTATTGCATTTTTAAAAAAATGTAACTATATATTTGTGACCCGTGTTTAAAGATTTAAGTATTTACACCACAGACAGAACAGGAAAGTATCTACATATTTAGAGGTGGACTAACATACTGTTGGTTTTGGTCTTTTCATGGAATTTGTTGACAAAAATATAGCCAGCCTTATCCGTTAATTGAAAAGAAAAATGTTTTCAGTGTAATACGATGTGACTACGGGTGGAAGAACAGGCAAGCAATACACCTAAAAGGGGTTTGTGTAGTTTTGAAGAGAGCTAAAAGAGTGCACCACCACCAAAACTATATGGTGCTGCAGGATTACCAGTGAAACTATCCCTACTGCTCCTCTCCTCCCACTGCGGTGCACGGAGAATCACCAAAATACCAAACAGGCACAGGTGAGGAAAAAAATCCCACTGTGCCTCAGGAAAAGACCACTTCACCAGTGCATAGCGTTCCACACAGACAGAGCCCCCGATGTGTGTATGTGTGTGTGTGCCTGTTTGTGAGTGTGTGCCCAACGGGTGTGCCGCTCAGAAGTCAAAGAGAGCAAGCGCTCAAAGGTTATTGATAAGCATTTGAGTAGAGGGCGTCCATTCATGACTCCCCTGGGAAGATAGGAATTATACTTTACCTGAGGGCAGATGACAGAGCAACAGAAAAAGAGAGATAGGTGGGGTGGGAGGGTCAGAGCGGGAGACAGAGAGAGGCAGGGTGACAATGAGCCAGAGAGAGACAGTTAATGAAGAAAAAAAACAAACTTAGGGAGAGAGATAGAGAGAAAGAGAAGATTAAGAAAGTAAGACAATTGCAAGGACAAGCGATGGAACAAGGTAACACAAAGACGCAAACAGAAAAAAGTACTATAGCAGGACATGAGATGGGGTCTATGTGTGTGTGCTCATGTGAGTATGTAGGTTTCTGAGCATGTGTGTGTTATTGTCAGTAGGAAGTGTGTTCAGGCACGTATGCTCCCCCTAATCAATTATGCATTTATTAATAGAAGGCCTGAGAAGACAAAATTTCAAACAGCTGAACGGTGCAGCAGCTTAGTTAAACAGCTGAATGGTGCAGCTTAGTTAAAGCCTAATTTCTTTTTTAGCAGCACTCCAGCCTCTCTGCTATGAATGCCAATCAGCGTTTAAACCCCACCCCTCCTGGCTATAACCCCCTCCCCTCCCCCTGCTGTTCTGAAGAATTCTCATCAGAGCCTCGCCTTTGAAATGTACCAGAACCACCACATCAAACAAGCCCATTGCACATGCGTAGGCACACACACAAACACACACATGCACACTCTTACATGCAAACAGGCACACACATACACACCCAGTGCCTGCCGATCAAAGAACACACATCACAGTATTTGTCCCAGAGTGGTGTTTTTGGGTTTATTTTAGCAGTGACCTTGGTACTGAAATCCCTTTCAAAGCACACCTTCATGGACACGACCATCATCTTAACCTATTGTCACGTTTACTCTCCCCGCTGACGAGGAATGGAAGACCAACTTTGCAGATTTGTTGAATGCTGATGAGCTTTTACACCCCAAAGGGTTGTATGTTGTATTTCTAACAAACCCAAACCACAGAATGCATCCCTGTTTTAAAAAATCCAGCCTGGGAACTGTCGCAATCGTCTTTTCCATCTGTTCCAAATGGCTCTCAGTGGTGCTGTACTACAGTGTGACATGGGGCAAAAAACTTCTCTTTTGTTTCTGGCTACCCAGGAAAATGAACCATCCTGGGACACGGGGGAAAACACATCTAAATATGGAAATTCAGTGCTGTTCACATTTAGGTTCGTATTTGAAATAATGAAACAGTTTCAATACCTGCATTGCCTCATGTGAGTCCCTCAGCTGTACGCCACAAATCCTGCCTGCACATACATCACTCACTCAGTTGCTAATCTAGTAAAAAGAGTCCAAAAGAGTGACAAAGCCTGAATGCTAATATGGAACTGCTGGCTCATTAGGTCATATAGAGGTGTTTGTGCTAAAAAGTGAAAATGTTCGACCAAAGTGAAACATTGCTTTGGTAGCCTATCAAATGCCATAATTTAGACTGGAATCACACAGAAGGGCGGCCTCCGACTGATGAATATTTTACCTCATAAAACTGTCATCTCCATATTTAACACAGAAACAAGCCAATGCCCTTGTGAGATGGCTGTCAGTTAATTATAAAACTCTCCTCAGTAAAGAGAGAGAAAAATGCTCCAAATGCAACTCTTAACTCTCCCCCTACTGATATTAGGAGGCGTCAGGGGAAATTTTCACATTTTCCCCCCTTTTCGGGATGAAATTAATGTGACAGAAAGAAAGGCTCATTGCACAGCAGCTAGATAGAGGGAGGGGGAGCCAGGGCAGGGAGAAGAAAGGGGGGAGCATATAGCATGGGATGAGCGAGAGTGTAGGAGGAGGGAGGGAGAGACGAGAGAAAGGGGGAGAGCAGGGGGCGGAGGGTGGTGGGGGGATAGAGAGATGGGCGTGCATGCTAATTTTATCATTCTGCTGATAAACTTTTCCTCCAGTAATCCTCCAGCTGGGACGTGAGAACAGATAGGAGACAGGGATAGGCTCGGGAAGTCTCAGCTCATATTAAACAGCCATCCCAAACAGAACTCTCTATTCTATTCTCTTCTATTGTTTTTCAGATTTTCTCTTAATTCTTTATTTGCTATTTTGCGACAGTCTCGTTTCCTCTCTCATCCCTCTAAACAAAATAAGAGGGTCTGGTGCAGGTATGAGGCCATCTGATCCCTTTGAAATGAAAAAGGGGTTGGGGGGGTGTTTCCACATATCTTCCCCCTCTGTACCCATAACCCCCACCAGAACCTCACTAAGCAGCGTATCTGTTTATTTTCCTCCAATTTTTCCCCCCTAACATACACACACACACACACACAAATCAAAAACCACAGCAATCACACACATGGCCAGGACACACTCGCACGCGTACACAACCATGCGGTGACCCCAGATTACACACTCCATCTCACCTCTAGTTTAACCAGGCCCATTGAGTATTATAGATACATAATGTCATGTGTACAGATTAGGTATGACAATAAACTACTGATAGCCAAAGTAAGCCCTGCCTTCTCTATGGCTATGTATGTGTGTGTGTGTGCCCATTAATACTGTACTGGCATGCATGAATAAACATGATGTGTAACAGAGCCGAATTGGAATGACGTCTCAGCAGAGAGACACAGAGCTAGAGTGTGTGTTGTTTTGTGTGTGTGTGTGTGTGTGTGTGTGTGTGTGTGTGTGAGTGTGCGTGCGTATGTACAGTATGTGTAAGTGTGATCTGTTACAGAGCAGATGAGAAGGAGACCTCAGCTCCCACATCACATCATTCTGCCAGAAGGCTTTTATACTTGCTCCCAGAGTCACCCTGTGCTACAGACAAAATGTGCACGCACGCACGCACAAACAGTGTGGAGAGTGTTTGTGTGTCTCTTACTGTTGGCGTCAGTGTCGTCACTCTTGGGAGGGGTGTGTCCTGTGTAACCAACAGCAATCCTGACCATTCGCTCTGGATTTCTTATCTTCTTCAGTCCTACGAACAGAGAAAAAGAGCGAGAAAGAGACATATTTAGGAGATGCTCCAGACTTTGGTTTCCTTGGCAGTCACACACCTCACCTCATTCTTCCTCCTCTAAAGCCCAGAAACAAAACTCCAAGTCATATGCATGTGGGCTGATCCATTTTCTGATCCACTAACTTGCATCCATTGTGTCCCCTGATCGATTGGCCACAGTAGATACACTGCCTCCGTGTGTGACTAACTTGTACCCAGCTTTAGTTTCTCTTCTCTCTCATCATTTCTCTGTTTCCCTGACCACTGTTGCTATGATACAAAGTAGACCAACCAGCGCAGAGGGAGATGGTCTTCCATGCTATATGGTGGATGTTGTTCTCATGCCCACTGGTGTACTCTGCTGATCAACGCCACGCACATCTGCCAGGACATGGAAAAAGTAGATAGCTGTCTCCTGCCTTCGTCGCCCCTGCGATTCACTTGGCTTTCGTTCAGCACGGCTGAGGCTCGTAAACTATTACATCCTCTTTACGCATAACACTGAGGGGGCAATGGACAAAAACCCCTCATATTGTGAATGCATGAGCATGTTTGCATGTGTGTGTAGGTACAGTACAGTAAGGGCAGAGGGATGGTTTTATATTAATGTGGTACAGTGCCTGCTGATCAACCAATGGGACATCCATCTGTCTCATTCTTGCCTTTTCACGCAACAGGACTCTCAACCCACGGTCTTCCCTTTGCCTCTAGCTATACACTCCGCATGCTCGCCTGCATGCTTTTATGTATGTGTATCTGACTTTAAGGGCTGTATGCCTGAAAATGTGCTTCACTAATGTATGATTGTGTAGTTCAAGTAAAACGCATGAAATTGCCCGTTAGAGAAATCTTGCTCAGCATCGCTCCCTAGTGGAGAGAGTCAAATACTCCTCCTACCATTTCCAGCATCACTTTGCTGAGTAAGAGATCGGAAGAATCAATTAAGAATAGTCTAATAATAAAACGGATGATGTCTACAGCAAAATGTATGCTGTATGTCATTTTAGCTCTTAAGTTGCTGAGGAACTGCGTGTCATCCATAACAACACATTCAGCTGATGTGTTTATTGGCTTAACAGGAATGTGTGATATCAGTAGGCTACTCTGAACAAGCAAGAAAAGAAAGCAATACTTAAGAGCAGACTAACAACCAGAGGATGCTTATTAACAAATGTCACACACACTGAGTAAGGAATAAAGATGCCATTAACCCATGAGTTGAGATGAAGATAATATTGCCATGGTGATTGTGGTCATTCCTTAAAAAAATCATGAATGAATGAATAACAGTCTGAAGAGAGTGTGTCACAATAATGACCCCAGGAGTTCAGTTGAGGGAGTTAAAATTTAAACTATTCATACATGATATGACCTAAAACTGACATACATACATACACCCCCTCCCTCCCCCAATGCAACCGATTCTCACCTTCACTGCCTTAGCAACCATAAGCACACATCAACACCTAATGAACACAAACACACGCACACACGCACGCACGCGCACACACACACACACACACCAACACGGGATTGTGACTAAATAAATGCACAGCTGGTCTCTAAGGTTGCGTGCCGGTCAGGAAAGGAAATCTACGATTCAATGGTCTATTTTATGCTTAAAGAGAGACACAGAGACAGATAAACACACACACACACACGCACGCACGCACAGACACACACAGCAAAGCATCTGAATTCCTTCAGCGTGAACCACTCTCTCTCATCCCCATCCCTTTTATGCTAAACGCTTCAAAAGCACTCATAAACCAGCTACTCAGGGGAAACGTTGGCAAGCACTATACGGTGAAAAACTACCCTATCCCGACTCACTCAGAGCCTACCGACAGGACAACTCTCCTTCCGTTATTTATTTGCTGTCGGTTAACCGTGCTCCACACAGTCGCTGGTTCAGCACCAGCGTCCGTGTTTTCGGGACGGGCTAGAAGAAAGGGAAAGCCCTGCCGTTATCTCTCTCCCCCTCTATGCCTCCGTCTCTTCATCGCCTCGCCTGAACCCCGAATAGCGGGACTCTGCCACCTCAAATAAAAACCGTTATTTCTCTCTTACCTTCCGGCTTGTTTTCGGCAGCCATTTCCCCTCCGCCGCGCGCCTCATCCCTCCTCCTCCTCCTCTTCCTCCTCCTCCTCGACTCGACCTAGTGGTGGTGGTGGAGGTGGTGGTGGTGGGGGGGGGAGACCACGCGCGTGCACAGAGAGGACAGCTCAAGGAGGGGGGCGGGGCTGAGAAGAAGGGGTGGGTGGGTGGGGACGAGCCTGCCGCGTTCAGCGACACTATTGGTCCAAACGGCGAGGATTGACAGCGGGGATCCGTGATGGTGACTCGCGGAATTCTCCATCCCTCCGTTTATCCCCGTTGGCCCCGCCCCCTGAGGTACACGCGCACTCCTCCTCGCTCTCTCTCTCCTCTCACGTCACCGAACGACGTCTGTATTCGAGGACACCTTGACAGCCTCCCACAGCATCATCATCATGCTCATCATCGTCTTCTTTCTCTCTCTCTCACACACACACACACACACACAACGTAGGCCTACACACACAAGCAAACCCAGTGGACTGTTGAGAAAATGCGATGTAAGGTCGCGTCCCACCATAAATTATGAACCCCTCTTGAATCTAAATGAAAAGAAGTGCCTGAAAGAGACTTCTTAGATGCGCGGTTCAGATGCTTAGATGGGCTGCTGGCGGGTGCTGTCATTCGCTGTGGTGCTGATGCTCGCGGTGCTGAAAGGACAGCTCCACACGCGCCTACACAGGCTGTGCGCACTCACCACCTGCTTTCTTTGAGCCGTGTTATTGAATTGAAGTGATGATAGGTCAGGTGAAAACTTATAGGGTGAAATGAAAAACATGCCCCCCGTCTCCCCTTTGCTGCTGTCTATTTTGGCTCTGGCAGGAAATCGTTGTATCCTTACTCCCTACGGGAAGTTAAGTTTATAACGAGCCAATCACAATACTCTCGCTGATAGTACTACCGTTTTATAGGCTATCCCCTCTAAATAGTGCGGCTTTACCGGGACCATTATGTTCTTGTTTCAAAGCCACACTGTCACTCGGTGCCTCGGGGCAGAATATCGCCTTTGCACCAAAAGCCTTGTGTTTGACAGAGACAATCTTCTCCGTAGACACGCTTCACTGAAAACTGAGGTTTTGAATGGTTCGTCTTCAGCTACGTATGCGTTGCGTAGCCTCCAAATGCAGAGGCACACAAGGTTCTTGGCATCGACAGAGTTCGAGCAGGGTGAATGACAATGAGGAGGATATGTGGCCAAAAAATAGATCGATTTAATTTAAACCGTGTCTCGTTGTCCGATGGAGGGAACGACACACGTTTTGGTGCCGTATGCAAAAACGTGCAACACCAAGACAACTGTCATTTCATATTAACAACACAGCTGTAGCCTACAATTAATGCACCGCATTAAGGATGGCAGCTTTTTCTTTACAACTTTTTAATGGAAACATAGGCTTTGAACGAAATATAGAACAAAACTCGTATTTTGAGTAGTGTATGGTGGTGGAAAGTAAGTAAATTTATTCAAGTAACTTAAGTATGATTTTGAGGTATCCCTACTTTACTCAAGTATTTCCAATGTATGACAAATAATTAATTAAGAATGGTAAAAAATTTAAAAATAAATAAAACTGATGTCTACAGCAAATGTTCAGTGCTGTAGGTCATTTTAGCTCTGTAGTTGATGTGGAGTAGCCTAAGCATTATCAGCAAAATGTACTTATAGCATCAAAAGTAAACACATCTGCTGTATTGATCCTGTCAGTGTTGTATTAGCATTTATTATGTTTCTAAGTTATTTTTAGGCCTACTGATGCATTAACATGCCAGCAGCATTTTAATGTTGTTGCTGGTCCTGAGGAAACTAATTTAGTTTAGTCTAGTAGTTCAGCCCATAGCAATGCATACTGGTCTATACCCTGAGCTATAGCTGACTATAGCTGTCAGATAAATGTAGCCTAGCAGAGTAAACAGTAACAATATTTCCTATGGAAATTCGGTGGAGTAGAATATAAAGTAGCATGAAATGCAAATACTTCAGTAAAGTTCAAGTACCTCAAAATTGGATTTGAGTACAGTGCTTAAGCAAAGTACTTAGTTACATTACACTGTAACATCCTACATAATGACTACTTTTACTTTTGATAACTATATTTTACTGAAAACACTTTTACTTGTAGGCTAATGGGGTACATTGTGGTACTTTTACTTACCTTTATATACTACATACCAGATCTGAATACTTCTTCTATCACTGCAACAATTGAGAAAAGTGAGGGGAAATGTACTGCCGGGAGAGCAACAGCGACTGAAGACAGGAAACAAGGCTGGATTACCACCTGGGCAAACTGCCCCAAGGCCCAGATCCACAACAGCCCCCAAAGGCCCCAGGATCACATTGTGGCAATTAGTTTATGGTAATTTAACTATCTGTAACTTTGTTTGTGAATATGCACTATTAAAGCACAAGTAAATAGAACACATGGCTGCCTGACCACTTAGGTGGTCCTGCTTTATTACCTGATCTTGAGGGCCCAGTGTCAAAATCTAGTTTTAAGACGGTCATTATTTAATCTGATATGGTTTACATGTTCTATTTTACTAAATTAATGTATGTTTAATCAAATTACCACACAGGAGTAGACCCTCAAGCAGATTAGACAGGTCTTTTATAGCTGGGTTTGAACTGTTGACAGTGCAATTCGGTGAGTAGCTTATAAATTGCTTTAAACACACCAGGTGAGCTATTTAAGTAATTTATAAGTCTAATTAAACAGTCGTCTTAATGGACGGTGGTTGTTCAGCCAATCACTACTGAGAATCGGTGTTAGCCGAGAGACGAGACGACACAGCCCACCGACTGTTTTCAGTGAGAAAGAAGGGAAAGTAAAAAGACAGTGACGGATGTTTGTATTACACACTGACAAATACAATACCTTCTAAAAAGAAAAAACACTCCTCACAATCGTCTGTCTTCTTGTATGCAGGTGTCAAATCTGTTTTGAGCTGAGCTCAAACACAACCAACAGAGGACGACAGAACAACTTCCGCCCCTCGTGTGGCTGACCAATGAGCTTCCAGAGTACTGGAGGGGTGGGCGGGACCCATACCAAACGCAAACATGGCGGCGTCCTTAGATGATGATTTTGAGTTTAATAGCCAGGACTACTACTCTCTACTCAACGTCAGGAAAGAGGTACGGTTTATTTTGTTTTACAGTGACGCCGAATGGTGACGGGCCTTTCGCCGTCACCGTCGGGTAGATTTCCATTGGGAAAGTGGTCTGCAGTCGGTGCATCATCCTTCAGTTAAATAACGGTCTTCTTCACTCAGCACCATCATCCGAGAGGAGGTGGAGACCGGTTCCTGCTGCAGAGGCATGAACAAGCAAGATATTTCAGCATCTACTTACTTGAATGCAGGCAGTGTTTGCAACAATATTATGTCTGCATCGATGGGCACCTTCTCAAATCTTAGTTATTATTAAACTAGTGAAACTGAGAGGCCTGACTGGGACTTATACTTGCACGTTCAGCTGGATAACCTTAGGTAGCTCTGGGTAGTTACTGAGGCAGGACGTAATCCATTATCACACGTTTAATTCCGTGTTTAATGTAAGTGGACGTGGCTGATTTTCAGTGCCTTTAAAAATAGGATGCTTTAATGCAGCAGTGTTGTGTCAGCCCTCAGGAGTGGAGCTGAAATGATAAGTCGATTAAACGATTAGTCAATTAAGTGAAAATGAATCTGCAGCAATTTTGATAATCAGTTATTTTCAAGCAAAATTGCTGGTTCCAGACTCTCAAGTGTGAAGATTTCCTGCTTTAATTGGTCTAATATGATAGTAAATTAAATTGAACTGTTGTTTGGACAAAAACAAGCAATTTGAAGATCTTACTTTTTCTGGCATTTTATAGACCAAACAGTAAATCAGTTAATCAACAAGTATTTTGGTAGATTAACCAATAATAAAAAAAATACATGTTAGTCTGAGCCCTACTCAGGAGTGAGACCTGTCCTCTTTCTTGCCACAGGCTACATTGGAGGAGCTAAAGGCGTCATATCGGAGGCTGTGCATGCTCTACCATCCTGACAAACATCGAGACCCAGAGCTGAAAAGCCAGGCTGAGCAGCTTTTCAACCAGGTGCACCAGGCATATGAAGGTAAGGACGTTTGCAGGTTCACACTAAATTGGATCATTTATGTCAACATTTGTATTGCCATTCAGACAAACATACAGACAAAACGCCATGCAAAACACTAAAACATCAAGACAAAAACATCTACATAAACTGAACTGTTATTTCCCTCTTTCCCCTCAGTGCTGAGTGACGCTCACTCCAGAGCCATCTATGACATCTTTGGGAAGAAAGGGCTGGAGGTGGAAGGCTGGGAGGTATGTATTCATTCTAACATAACTCTTTTGTCTTAAAGTTGAGTGGTTTTGCTGCTACATTACATATACAGTATTTACATGTCTTCGCTGCCAATATCTTATGGGGATGATGCTGTGTAGGTGGTGGAGAGGAAGAGAACTCCAGCAGAAATTCGAGAGGAGTACGAAAGGCTGCAGAGAGAAAGAGAAGAGCGGAGACTGCAGCAAAGAACTAACCCCAAGGTTTTCTGAGTCACAACTACACCACATTCCTTTGTCATTACTTTCACTGTATTTCCTGTGTGGGATGCCACTTTTATACAGATATTGCTAAATAACAGTTTCCACATTAATTTCACCATTGTATTCCTTTCTTTATTCATTCTGTCAATCTCTCCCCTTCACTCCCTCATTATTCAGGGCACCATCAGCGTGGGTGTGGATGCAACAGACCTGTTTGACCGCTACGATGAGGACTTTGAAGAGATGCCAGGAGGAGGGTTTCCTCATATTGAAATCAACAAGATGCACATTTCCCAGTCCATAGAGGTACAACAGAACGCACACTCATGTAGCATTTACCTTCCACACCGCTGCTTAGCCGGGACAGGGTCACTGTAGTACTCTCTGTTTTATCAGGCGCAACTTTCCTGTCTTTCTTCAGGCTCCTTTGACGAACTCTGACACAGCGGTGCTGTCTGGTTCGCTCTCTACACACAATGGGAACGGAGGGGGCAACATTAACATGACCATACGCAGGGTTACGTCAGCCAAGGGCTGGGGAGAGGTACGCACACACGTGCACACAAACTACAAAGTAAATGCAGTATAAAAAGCACAAATTTAAACTACAACCTATAGAGGCATTTTGTGTATGCTTTGTGTTAAATGTTAGAATGGGATAATACATATTTTCTTTAGTAATTTGTCACTGACTTGCCCGTCTGTAATCACTTGTTTTCTGTGCATTCGTCTCTGCAGGTGGAGTTTGGTGCAGGAGACATACTTGGACCTCTCATCGGGTTAAAGGTGTTTCGCAACCTCACTCCACGGTGGTAAGGCCTGACAGTTTGATATAGGGGACTATAATACATACTGTATTAACATATCAATGGCATCCTCCGTCTCTTTAATGTTCTCTCTTTTTATCTCCTCTCTGTCATTTCTCCGTCCAGTTTCTTAACAGCCCAGTGCGGTTTGCAGTTCTCTCCTCGAGGTTTGAGGCCGAGCTGTTCTCTGATGACGGCACGCCACCTGGACCAGAACACCATGGGTTATCTGCAATGGCGCTGGGGGCCCAATAGCGCCATGACCACCAGCCTGGTCCGAGACACAAAGAGCAGCCACTTCACTCTAGCTCTGCAGGTACACACAAACACAAGTGCAAGCGTGAATGCATATACACTGTAGGTAGGAAGGCATATACCGTGCACAGCTACCTGCTGTCAACATGGTAAATATGGTTTGTATTGCAATTGAAATTTGACTTATGCATCCTGTGCTACTTCCCTCCCAACCCCACCCCTTCCAGCTGGGCGTGCCTCACTCCTACCTGATGATGAGCTACCAGTACAAGTTCCAGGACGAGGACCAGACCAAAGTTAAAGGCTCTGTGAAGTACGTCTGTCTGCTTATCTGCTCTCAAAGGACTTATTCTCTGTAAATCAACTGGTTTACAACAATGCAAAAAAATATTCTGTTGATTAGCTGATGGGATTTCCTAGTCAAAGTACTTTTAAAGAGCAACTTAACACCAGCTGAAAACATGGATTTTCTGCCTGGTATTAAGTTATTCTTTAAGTGGCTAGAAGGATTTAAAGGGGCTTTTTAATTTAATTTTCTTGTTATTGCGAAGTGATTGTAACATAAGCTTTTTTTGTTGACATCGGGAAAATTGTTTTCATAATTACAAGAAAGCAGTTTGCCTTTTCAAACAGTAGTTATGTAAAGATTAAAAAAAAATGTTTTGTGATCATTAGTCAACAAAACATGAGAAATTAGGCTTTTAATAAAAAAAAACATTTAATAAAAAAATAATTAACATGGGGCTGCACTTTTCAGATTTCTAATAATAGTTTATTTATAGAGCACATTTTCAAGAAAGAAACACAAAGTGCTTTCCTGTGTTAGGAAAATAAAAGACAATGACAGGACATTGAAAGAGCTGCAGAAGATAAAAAGCAGTATACGACAAAGAAGGAAAATTCGTAATAAAAGAAATAAACATTCATAAATACAGAAATTAATGTAAAAGACAATTTAACGATAAAAGAAAATATATAAGTTCTAAAAACAAAGCCATTGGCCACACATATTTGATCCCAACAGATTTTCATCTCTGGCTGTACTGGCTGTCCCACTCTGCCCGTGGTGTTGTCGTCAGTAGCTGCCTAACTCTAATGGTCTCTGTTCATTTTTATCTTCCTCCCTTTCCAGGACAGGCTGGTTTGGTACTGTGGTGGAATATGGAGCGGAGAGGAAGATCAGCCGACACAGCGTCCTGTCAGCCACTGTCAGCATCGGGGTCCCTCAGGGAGTCACGCTCAAGATCAGGTACTGGCCAGCCCCAAAATATGATCTCATTCTCCTGGGGGTCCTTATCTCACGGCATAATTATCTAATGCGTGTGTGTATTTGTGCTGGTGTTTCCATGCAGGTTGGCGCGTGCTAGTCAAACGTACCTGTTTCCAGTCCACCTAACGGATCAGCTGCTGCCCAGTGCCGTCTTCTACGCCACCGCGGGACCCCTGCTGGTCTACATGGTCGTCCACAGACTGATCATCATCCCGTATACACAAGCACAGAAAGAGCAGTCAGTACATCTCCTGTCCTCGTAACCTCCCATTTCAATCTGACACTCAATCAGCATCTCCCTTTGCCACAGCAGTAGAAAATGTAAATTTTGACATAATGTTTTGTATGTGTGAGGATTTTTTTTTTTTTTGTGAAAGTTCATGTCCATCAGCTGAAGGCAACTCCGCAGCCCAGAGTTGGGCAGAAATGCAACGTTTTGGTTGTGGGTGTCGTTAGTACTATCTGGGGTTTCTTTCACACTCACACTGTCATCACAGAGAGCCTCCACGGTGAATCCCAGTGGGTGACTGTTGATGTCTGCTTTGTGTGTCTCTGTGCTTCTCAGAGAGCTGGAGCTGCATAGGAAGAGCTCAGCCACAGACATCGCCAAGAAGAAGCAGGAGGCAGAGTCTGCTGTGAGTACTCGCACTCACATGCCAACGTGCAGTTATTCGTTGTGTGTGGGGATCATTGATCATTGTTTCTAGCTTCAGCTCTCCTCATCTCATCTGAAAACCTCTCTCCTATCCTATCCTATTTTGTTCTCTCCCCTTCCCCCCTCCCCCCCTCCCTCCCTCCCTATTTCTCCCTCGGCTCCTCTGCAGGTTCTGCTGATGCAGGAGTCTGTGAAGAGAATCGTAGAAGCAGAAGAATCCAAGATGGGTGAGGGAACACACACACACACACACACACACACACACACACACACACACAGACGCTACACCAGGATGAGAAACTGAGAACCTTTTTAAGTTTGCAGCCCGTCAAAACTTGGGTAAAAATCCGAGTGTGTAATTCAAACACATCTCTCATGGTTGCTGTTAACTGCGTAGCATACTGTAGCTCCAGGATTCTGTTTTTTTAAGTCTGACTTCCATCATCTACTGCTGTGAAGCAAGTGATGATGGTGGAGCCCATCTCCATGCTGCAGTGTTTACATACGTTAAGCTCGTACAGTAAGTCTGTGCACAGAACACCAGAGTACACCGGCATAAATCAAAACTACAATTTCAGAATGCTAATGGCTTTCCTGTAGTATCTGTGTAGAGGGTGCATCCCGTAGAGTCACTCTATGGGATGTGTTCTCAATCATACATATATTTACCCACACCCAAAGTTACATGAAAGCACTTAACACTTACACTGTTTATTACTGTCTAGGTCTGATCATCCTGAATGCCTGGTATGGAAAGTTTGTGTCCGACACCAGCCAGAAGCAGGAGAAAGCAAAGGTCATCGACGTCACTGTGCCTCTGCAGTGTCTGGTCAAGGACTCCAAACTCATCCTCACCGAGTCCTCTAAGGTGGGTGCGTTCACATGCCACCGTGTCAATTTGGTTACCTGCAAATCTGTGAGTTGTTTCTCTGTGTGCAGGCCGGGTTGCCGGGCTTCTACGACCCCTGTGTAGGAGAGGAGAAGAGTCTCAAATTACTGTACCAGTTCAGAGGCGTCATGCACCAAGTGATCTCTGCAGACACCGAGTCGCTACGGATACCCAAGCAATGTTAGTATGCAGCCAATTTACCTATGTCTCAGTATTATTATAATATAGCTGCACACTAATTACAACATGACTAAAGCCTACAGTATATGCATGAATCCATTTTCAAATATATATTTTTTTTGTCTTTTCAGCTCACAGAATTGAGTCCGAGTCCTAGGAGCCCACCGCTACTGGAGCACCATAGCACAAATGCAGATAAAAACAGATTTTGTGTGAACAGGAGAACACAAGAATGGAGGGGACGCGTCAACAATAAGTCTGTTTCTCTCCCTCTGGTCCTCTTCTGTCATGGTATTAGTGAGTCTGTTGTTTATCGAGTTCCTCCACTCCTCCCTTTCCTGTGGGCAGTCTCCGAGGTTCAGCAGAATACAGGAGTCAGCTCAGAGTTTCTACGAGGCCGTTACCCTTTGTGTCTCTAGTCCTGCTACACCTGACAGGGCTGCTCAAATATCTGCCTGCTGCAGGAGATCAGACATTGGCCCTGAACATAGTTTTATATATGCACTACACAGAGGGACTGATAGTTACTGCGAACGTTGTTCCCATCAACGATGAGCTAAAAAGTGCACAGATACATTTAAAGATGTTTCTTGGTATTTGTTATGCCAAGTATATACAAATGAGCTGTAGTTTTACCCCATATCATTGTAGTCTTTGTCCTGTATGTGTATCACCCTGGTAGGTTTGAATCTAATAATGTTATATAACATACCAGTCATTTCACTAACTCATGCAAATGTTTATAGTAACACTATGCAGGATCGTGTCTCAGTGACCCTGAGGCTGGCCAGGCCTGAGGATTGATTGTGTTACTCATGTTTTTGTTGACTTGTTGAAATGTCTCGTCCTAATTTATTATGCCTTTTAGTGGCATGTCTGCTGCTCATGGGGGTGCCAGTCAGCAGGTGTAAACTGGTGCTCAAAACTTATATCTGTGACGGTTGGGATATGGATGTTGGGGGAGGGAAAGCGATAGAGATGCCCTTTGATGGTAGCAATCTAACCACGGAGACGATCTGTATGAATTCTTCAGACAGATTTTTCAATATCTCAGGCTAGGCTGCAATTTCAAGGTAGAAATTCCACTTTGATTTGCATCAGTGTTCATTGATTATGTCAGTGCAGTGCAAAACTGAATTTCTTACTATGATTTTTAACACAGTGAAGGTTATAGTTTGTATTTCACTGGTGTACATCCAGCACTAAGCCCTATTTTATGGCTGGGCTGCGACCAGGAGAGGGCGTAGGTTGACACTTTCCCTTAAGGTTCAGAGTGGTGACGTTGACATGGGGAAATCTAATATCCTATGTTGCACTTTCTGTTCAGATATAGATAGATGTTGTTGCATAGAAGTCCCAAAGTTTTTAATATCAAATGCACACTACATTAAATGCACATTACAACTATGAACCCCTTTTTAATCAGACTTTATTCCTTATCCCAACCTGTTTGTGTCAGTAGCTGTAAAGTTGGATTGACACTGTAGCTACAAAGGGAAACGTCTAAGAGTGAAAGTTAGTAAATTATTCCTCATTTTGTTGGGGGATCCTGTTGTGGGATACAAGGAATCCCTGAAAACACCATCAAAACCACTACTGTAGCATACAAATGGTATTTTGTTGAATACAAAAGGTAATATTTTGCACAAAATGTACAGTATTTACAACAAATATTAGAGGCTTGTTGTCATGAACATGGTGCTGAAGCCTCTAATTGAAGCTGTACACTTTTACTCCAGAGTTTGCATCTAAAAAGACTTGATATGTGGTGCCCTCCTTTGATTAATTTGGTTTTGCCATTGCTGTGATTGACCTGCAAGACCAGAGGGTGTGGGCAGTCTCGAAAATAAAAACAGTAAGCACTGAGATGGATACGTTTTGGTATTTAGTTGGAGGGATGTCTGTCTCTGCCCGTCTCTACAGTGAGATCCAGAACAGTCTTGCGTTGGGGTCACCATTACTTCAGCCATTTTGCATTGATCATGCTGGTAGTATTTGTCTCATCTCTTTTGTTTGAAGCATTCTGTAAAGTATTTGGACAGGTCAGCTGGTCACCTCTGCTCTAGTGCCACCATGAGGCCAGCAGAAAGACTGCTCACCCCATCATCCAAACTGACCCACACAGTAGTATGTAAATGTACTGTATGGTTGAGGAACCTGTGTTCTCTACAATAAATATGAACCAATCAGCTTCTTGTTTGATTTCAAGAGCAATGCAGACAGACCAGCCAGTTTTGTTTTTTTTAAATCCACTGCGATACTATAAAAGACAAAAAGCACCAAGATAAAATGGTAACTCTTTATTTACAATAGTTTACAATAGTTTCACAGAAACAGTTTGCACCACAGTACAGACAACGCTTTCTCAATAAGAGGATAGGACAACCCAGGATCAGAATAAACGAGCTGTATCACAATGAGCATTGTTAACATTAATTACACTGATGTCTTAAAGACGCAAACTAAAATTAGAAGTGTGTCTCCTCAGGTTCTCTTCAAGACATAAATGTCCTGAGAAACAGCAAATGACGTTAGGTCTTGAAATGTCTTAAAAACATCATGACCTGGGTGATTGCTGGGTACAAACCAGGTAACCAACATTTGTAGATACCAAAAGATAAGAGTGCAGAGATGAGCTTAACCACTTTAAACTCTTGGAAAGTGTTTTTGTTTTTTTGTTTTTTAACATTCATTGTGTGTGTGTGTTAGTCGGTCCCTGGTCAAGTAATTGATTCTGCATTGTAAAACCCCCATCCTGGACTAATATCCAAGGCTCTGAGTCTAAAATCTGTCACTCTACAGTATGGCTTTTATATAATCAGAAACAACAGCAGATGGCACATGAATAACAAAGCTTAAAATCTTTCATCCAAATTGCAGCAAGTTTTAGGGGAAAAAAACAAAACAGTTTCCTCATTAAACTCGCTGCATATGGAAACCACTGAATACTGCTGTGAAAACGTTAGTGAGAAGTGATAAGAGACAGAGATCTGTTCTTCTGATCTGACCAGGGTGGGAAATTAACTTAATCTACCGGCCACTGGCAGATAAATGTTCACCAGTCACTCAGTAGTAAATCATCATTTTGTTTCTGAAGGCCACCAGCCACTTTCATATTTTACCAGCATTTGGCTGGTGCTAATTTCCCACCCTGTATCTGACCCTTCAGAGAGAAGGAAAAAAAACCCAGACCCTGCCCATAGTACTTCGCAGATATCCATTTCTCCATCTGACAAAATACCAAAAACCATGGAGCTTAGCTGAGACAACTCATAGCAGCTCATGTACACGGTGTTAACCATTCAAACACACACATGCATAATTTCAACTGGACTCTTGAGTGAAACTTTCTAACAGCACTATTCCAGTTAAGATAGCTTTTTATTTCTGATGATACTTAAACAGGACGACCATAGGAGTTCCCTTCTATAAATATACTTGTCTCTGAAAACTTTGTCATGAGCGTGAAACAGGTTTGGAAAATAAAAGTATTCATGAACAATACCACTGTTCAATCATGTCATGAAATGCAGCAAGAACACCGGCCAGAGGCAACAGAAAACACCTTTACTGAAAACCAGTTAAACTCATGTTATCTGAATCTTGCAGGTATTTAGAATCTGTGAAATAAGTTATTTATCATGAATAAACTCATTAGAGACAGAATTCTGGTGAAATGAGAACAGTTTTAAATATTTTTAAAAAGAAAAGTGTGTGAAAGCTCCATGTGTGGCCAAGTAACGTCTTCATTCAGAAGAGTAGCCGAGGCTGGAAGACAGTTTGTGAAGTAGAAGGAAGAGGAACAAGCGCTTGGTTCAGGCGTATGGGCTTAAAGCCTCAATGATAACGTCTGTTACATTTAAGCCATGGCCAGATAAGTTCACACAATGCTGATTAAGCCTATTGCCGCCAGGTAAATCTCTCTGTATTTCGCAGTATACCAGAGTTTTTAAATCTGGGGCGCTGGTTCACCGGTAGTAAAACCAGAGCCATGTAGGGAGTCACGCCAATAGAAGTTCAAATTGTTTGATCGTCACGTGATTCACATAGACTTCAGATAGTTCTCTCTACATGGCTCTTGTTTGACAGAGCTGAGGGGAGCAACCGTAGCAACAGATTAGGCTACAGCAACTAGGAGTATGGCGGTAAAAAATCTAAGAAGCGTCCAAGAAAGGTTTCTGATGCTCCAACCAAAAAAGAAACTCTGCGTTCAGAGGAAGGATTACAGTCAAAAAAACTAAAAAAGTGATCGGCGGCTAGGACAAATACGGATAACCATTGGTGTAGCTTTTCCTCGTTGGACAGCGTTGAAAGAAGAGCAGGGACTGAGGACAGACAAAATGTCGTGTTACTGCAGGTTGGTGTTTGTAAAATATTTGGAGTAGGCTATGTAGCTATTACATTTACTCTACCTAAATAACAGATTATTGTCTTGGAACTGGGGAAATTTGAGCAAGCTCCACTGTAAGCATGTCATAAGCATGCATCAACAATGTTTGTGTAATTACTCTCACTGCCAGAAGGGGGAGACAAAAGTTCCACACTCCAGCTTTAAATAAAACCGAACAACAAACAGATGAAGAGGATGCAGACTCCACTCTCTTATTCTATATCTTTGTTCTATTGGACTACACCTCAGTTTAATACTATAGCACCATCTGAAGCAAGTAACACAAGGCTCGACTTGTTTTCTCATTTGAAATGGTTAACTGTGTAAAATTAAGCGGCATCTAAGAGAAATCAAATCCAGTTGAATCAGAAAGACGTAAAAAAGTGAGAAAAGTGCAAACTGTCTTTCCCACATATCCCAGCATGCACCATAGTGGGTGGCAGTTGTGAGGCTATTCTCTCCATATGGCAGTTCAAATGTTTCCAGTGTTCACGAGACACCATGTCCGTAGTCAATAGAGGTTTGCTGCTATGCTAATGTCATCTACAGACAGACATCCATTCAGTGATTGCCTTACGCAGAGTCTGCAGGGAAGCAGAAACAAACCTTAGTAAATCTAAAATAGCACTCAAACTGTTTTCAAATGGGTTAAGGGGTTGGGATAGGTCCACCAAAGTGTTCATAGAAAATGTGGGTTCTTGGCTGACCATGAAGGACAGAGACTGAAAGGTTTAAGACCTGAATTTAAGGGAGGGTCAGTCCAGCAGGTGGAGGGGAAGCAGGAGTGGAAGGGGTCGGAGTTCAGGGTTTGGCCTGGGGTCAGTCTAGCAGATGCTTGCGTGGGCCTACGCGTGAGCGGTGGGAGCGGCGGGTGTCTGGGGTTCCGTGTGTCTCTCGGCAGCTCTGGCACACATATGTCTCTGGCACGTGGCTCTTGCGGATCTTAGCGCATGACAGGTGGATCCAGGTGTGACATTGGTTACACTCGATCATGGCCCGGCCGGCAAAAGGCTTCATGCAGAAACACGTCACCAGGTCCCACGAGTCGTCATCTGAGAGGAAAGGAGAGAGCATACACGGAGTTAAGCTTAGTCACTTTGTCAAACTTTTAACAATGTAATATATGCACCAATAGGAAACCTTACCTGAGTCTACCATGATGTCCTCATCCTCTCCTGATCCATCTTCGTCTCTGAACACCACCTGTTTCCCCTGGCGGAACACCGTTCGGTTTCCTGAAAAGCCCTCTACCTTCTGTACCTTTACCACCCCTTCTTCAACGTCTTGACCACCCCAGTTTTGACGCTCCTCTTTGGGCTCCTCCTTGGGCTCCTCCTTGCAGGGGGCTGGGCTAGGCAGATGCTGGGGGTGGAGGGGAATGCTGATGTCGTCTTCAGGCTCATCTTTGATCGTTCGGCCACCAAAGGAGACGGGGTACTGCAGGTCTGGGACTGTTGAGTGGGCCTGCTGAACCCCGCTTTGCTCACCAGCCGAATGCTCCCTCTCCTTTCTCCTTTTCTTCTTCTTCAGCTTGTCAGCTTTCCTGCGGTCATCTGGGTGCAGGGTGGCGATTGTGTGCTGCAGAACAGAAAACGGGCACATATGTCAAAAAAGGATGATGGTGAATATATAAAGCTAATGATGTGAAATTAATTCAACTCACATCTTTCTTGGTGTGACTGGACAGTGTGGCTCCTGGCTGTGGACGTTTCCTGCTCCTGTCCTGGGGGGCCTTGGGAGGCCGCTGGGAGCAGGAGGTTGGGGGTCCCGGGGTCCAGCCATCACTGTCAGCTGTGCTGCCTGTACTGTTGGGGGGGCTGGAACTACTGCGCAGTGGAGAGTCCTGTAACAATACATGGAGAAGTAGAGATCAGTGAGTGCAAACTCACATCCGGAGATAAAAGCTGGTGATTAACAGATTCTAAATGTGTGTGGCAATTCTTCACAAACAATAAGACGGTGTCCTGTAATATTACTGATTACCAATCAGGCAACGCTAAAGTATTATCAGCTTGAACTATTTATTTATCATATTTCATTTTACAATTTCAATTCAGACCTGTATGAGCTCTCATTCTTATGTGACAACAAATTTGCTGTTTGCATTAGCAAGGAGAGCTGGTGCATAAAACCCATCTTTGAGTGTCAACAAATGACAAGACAGCCTTGTGACGAAATGTGCACAGGCAGAAATGAAAACAAATCTAGCACGAAGAAGAGCAAGACAATGAAAGAAAAACCTTCGAAGGAACAACCACAACTTGAACAAAATGAGTCAGAATCTAGAAATCTCTGCCACTGATGGTGAGGAAGAGGAAGTCAATTTGTCCAACATCGGTTCTGACAAAGGAAATTCTGCTCGTACTGAAAAAAAGGGTGTCACACTTTTGAGAGTTTTTGGTTTCAAAGAATATGACGACAGTAAAAAGCGTGTCATTTTCAAGCAATAAAAAGCTCAGGTTAGTTCTTAGCAGAGGGCGTGCTGGAACCAAAGTAAACACCTAGAGCCAGAGAAACCACAGAGACAAAAGAATCGGTTTAAGATAATCTCATTGTCTGGCTATCTCCCTCCCTATCCCCAAACAGAAGACACAATTCAATGAGCTAAAGAGAACTTAACGTCTCATATCCAATTTGCTCAGTCGACGCAATTAAAGATTTAAAAAAAGATATGGGACTTGCTTGTTAGACAGTATGCCAACAGTTTCACTCCACCTTTCCATACAAGGACTTCCAAAGTCTATACCGCTCAATGTCAATCACAACCGATAGGCTGAATATTTGTTAACTGATAACATCCATTCATTCTTTGTAAATGTATTGTCTTCATAAATTCACCACAAACATTTTGACTTCATTGAACATAGTGTGGGGTCTTTATGTTGTTTTCTTCCTTGAAGGATTTTAGACTTCTGTTATCCACTATTCATCCACAGACTATTATCTGTATTTTCATTTGATTTTGAACCTTACCAGTACATTTTATCAGCTGATTATTTTACTTAAGTTTGTTTACATGTGGAAATATACTGTAACTCTGTACAACACCGTGTAGCTGATTAAAACGACAACATTATCATTATAAAACGCGCCAGTGTAGCCCAACAATACAGGTGCTGAATGTGAAGATGAGTGTACAGGCACTGCCCGTCTCCTTTACTCACCTCTTGGGGGTATGGGATGTAACCGGCATAGGCCAAGACAAAAGTGCAAAACTTGTTAAAATCCTCTACAGTCCTCCTCCTCCTGTGTGGCGGACTGAAACCCTGAAACACAGTCACGTCACTGAATCATCAGCTGCATGAAACCTACACATCCAGACATGGCGTTGACGTTAACGAGAGCTGATCGGCACACAACAATAACGTTTCTCTGCAATCTGCCATTCAGCGTTGGCTCGATGCGACCTAGCAAAATTTAACTAAACAAAACAAAACAAAAAAAGAACATGTTGACAACCATAGGCTAAAATTTTATTAATCGCATGGACACATTGCATTTCTGTCAGTGAACCTTCCTACCAACCCCCACCGATTAACTCAACTAAAAACGACAGCTAATGTTAGCTAGGTCGGCTAGCAATAGACAGCAAATAAGTAACTAATGCTAAGAAGCTAGCTGCTGGCTAGTGTCGGTGGAGTTTAACTAGCAAACAAAACTACTAAATTAAAATTGGGACAATCAAAGAGTCACAGAGAGTCAATTAAACACCAATGTTAGCAAATTGTTAACTGACGATAAAAGTAGATGGCGTGAATATAATGCTTAGTTAGCCCATATTAATGTTAGCATGCTCTGCAATGATGATGGAATGTTTTCTTTTCGATGAAACGTTAAGCTAGCTTGAACGACATCAGTCTTAAATATGACCGTCTGAAGTAACGTTAATGACTCATTCTTACCCACAATGTCAAGTTTTAACCGAGTGGTAGAAGTTGACAGTTTGAACTAAGCTTGTCTGAATGCTTAGCGTGTGTAACTTATCTAATTTCTGCACCAGTAGCTAACAGTATGTCAACATTAGCGCAGTAAGCTAACGCTAATCAGCAGCTGCTACATCGTGTGGTTAAAATATCGAACAAGTTGACGTTTGCTAACGTCGTTAGCCATGGCTGCAAACTACTCACTGTAAAACAGTTGCATAAAACACTTACCTCCGACTGAAATGCATTGGATGTCGATGGGTTTATGTCACCCATCTTTACTAATAACCCAACCACCTGGCGTTTTATCGATACCGTGACAGGCTAGAGCGACGGGCTACTCGACACGACCGTAAACACCGATGTTACCTAGCTTCTGCTTGCTAGATACCTAACGTTACTTATGCTAAAACTCGAAGCAACAGTGTTCGCTCAGTTTACCATCAGCACCAACGATAACGTTACTTGGAGTAGTGCGAAAAGTTGTAAAACGCGCCTCCCGTGAACAGTAAACGTTACTACTGTATTTACACCGAGCTGCACAGTAATGTCTCCGTTTGATCCAGTTTACTGACTGGTGGGGGAGCGGTTCACTTTGGCTGTCACTAGCTGCCTGTCCCTTGTTCTTCTTCATAGCAATGGAAGCTAGTGAACGATATGGTGCATTACCGCCCTCTTTTGGTGTGCAGTGTGTGTCGTGGTTTAAATATTTAAAGATCCCATAAGGACGTTTCAAGACATACAAATACTGCTTTGAAGAATATACTACCGGACACAAGATGTCTCCTACTCTCTCCTACACTGAAAAGCCCATTCTCTGTGTTTGTGCTCTAGAGAGTTGCATACTGGACCACCATTGGCTTCCAAACTAGTCACATAATCATGCTTGTGAGCCCAGACAAACTTCGCCCCATCAACAGATGAATGTGAAAACAGTCTTCTAGTGTCAAACGTTAGACATAAATAATTCTGCACAGTGAGGGTCAAACATCCAAGTGAAGCAATAATACGCAAAACACATTTCTGAGTGCAGGGGGGGGGACTATTAAAAGCATATCTCCCAAACTCTCTTTGCAAAATATCTCATAAAACATAAATTAATTTCTTTACAGGTAGTACAGGTAGTACATCTCATGACACCAGGGCTGAATTTTTGAGTGGGCAAAGCAGCTGCCTCCCCAAAAAGCCCCAGGTTCACTTTTAGTGTCCTGCACAGTTTGATTAAAGATTTGTTTCAGAGTATGCACCATTAAATTACAAGATCAACAATATATGGCATTTTTCTTTATTATTACATGATCCTGAGGCCCCGTCTTGTTGAGTGGCAGTGTGTCCAAATCTATTGTTACATGGTGCATATAACTAAATAAATGTGTTTATTTTTTTCATCCCAAACAGGTTAATGCCAATCTTATCTTTCAAACTGTGCTTCTGTGAGAGCTATTTATTTATGAAAACATTAAGTTTCAAAAAATGTTTTGATGATTGTTTTTGTATTTAAATCCTGCAATGATTTTTATTTTATTTTATTATTCATTTATTTATTTTAGTCATACATTTATTTTATTACTATAATTATTTTGACATAATTTTGATTTCATTAGCAATGGAATACACCACTGGTGTGTGTTGAATTTATATTATATTGCCTGTATACTGTAATATAATATATTAAATTATACTATATAAGTATATAGTTCACATATAATATGATTATATACTGTGGAGGATACCAGGCGTCATAGAAATGGTTATTGAGCATTCTATTGATTGATGTCTAATTGATGCTCAATCATATTGGGTGCAAACTATGGAGTCATAGGAGTGTCATAAAAAAGAATAAATCTGGGAAAGAATAAGACAATAAATGTGAAAATATGAAGAGAAATAAATAAAAGAATAAATAAATGTGGATATATATAAAGACAAATAATTATTTTTCCTTTTGCATTTGCTTTTCCTTTAAGGGCCAAGCTGTCAATCAACTGGCTTTGGGTGGGCCTTCCTG
>LKNJ01003108.1:0-49553 GCA_002120245.1 Maccullochella peelii | reverse complement strand
AGAGTACAATGTAACTACAGTTGCACCTTCTCCCAATCACACAACAGAGTACAATGTAACTACAGTTACACCTTCTCCAAATGACAGAACAGAGTACAATGTAACTACAGTTATACCTTCTCCCAATCACACAACAGCGTACAATGTAACTACAGTTACACCTTCTCCCAATCACACAACAGCGTACAATGCAACTACAGCCACCAAGAATTACACAACACCCTCTAAGAATTACACAACAGAGTACAACGTTACTACAGTCGACAACAATAGAAACCTATCCAATGGTACAAATACAACAAGTAATGCAACAATCAGCACATTTACAACTTTTCCCAATCAGACCTTAGTGTACAATGTAACTACAGCTGCCAACAATTACACAACCGCCTCTAAGAATTACACAACAGAGTACAACGTAACTATAGTCGACAACAACTGGAATCTACCCAATGGTACAAATACAACAAGTAATGCAACAATTAGCACATTTACAACTTTTACCAATCAGACAGTAGTGTACAACGTAACTACAGCCGCCAACAATTACACAACAGAGTACAACGTAACTGTAGTCGACTACAACAGGAATCTACCCAATGGTACAAATACAACAAGTAATGCAATAATTAGCACATTTACAACTTCTCCCAATTACACAATCGTGGACAATGTAACTGCAGTCTTTAACAATTACACAACACCCGAGAATATAATCACTACTACTGTATCTCAGAACAAAACAGCCTCAGACAATGTAACCACTGTACCCATCAGGGAAACACAACAGAACACAACTGCTCCTTATGAAAACACGACAATATCTACTGCTGCTAGACAAGTTAATGGAACGTTTAACAATGCAACAACATCCACAAACAACTCAACTCTGGACAATATGACGTCTGTTGTCGACAACACTACTAAACCCACAGTAGCTCCACTGAACAACCAGACTGCAAATCACACCACAGAGAGAGTGACTCACGACATCACAACAACCAACAAAAATTACACCAACTCCACCACAGCTGCCCCTGGCGTCAATCCAATCATCAGTCTCAATGAAACTGCAGGAATCAGCTCAAACCTTAGCTCAATTTCAAGCAGTTTAACCGATGACTTCAATGTAACAACCAAAGGACCAGGAGTCAATTTAACAACTCTCGCAGTTAACGCTTCCCTTGAACATATAGCTACAACTTCAACCAACACAACTGCTACAACTATGCATGGTACACCTCTGGCCCAGATAAACACCACTACTGCAAAGGTTCCCCTGACTTCTTCTACAACAACTCTACAAACCACCACCCTTACCAACACAACCACAACAAAACCTGGTATGTATAGTTGAGAATTCAACATTCAAAGTTTGGTTGAACACACATATAGCTATTCAGTATGGTGGATCAAATTGGCTGGAATAGCTTGCTTTTTTTGAAAGCTTTTTAAAGTTTAAATGACTTGTGAAAGAGGTTAATTGTGCAGTCCATGGATCCAGTAATAAATACATAATAACAATAAATTGATTACTGGTATAGTTCTTTAATCCGCATGGATAGAATGCTTGCATGCTCTAATAGGAGGACTTCTTGATAAAAGCCTCGACTAGTAAACTTTATCCTTGGCTATATTGATTTATTTTACCAGTATAAAAACCATACATATATAATTAATTCATATGACTTGAATTTTGCTGCACTCCTTGCCAAGGTACTGAAACTACCTCTACAACCACAACTGAAAGCCAAGCGATCCAGGAGGAACAAGCAAACGAGCTGCTGAATCAAACACAGGATGCGTCTCAGCTCAATTCCTCTCAGGTGAAGCTGCTGATCTATTAAAGTATGCACGATTCAACTGTGAATGGCATAAAATAAATAAAAAATATATAGTTTAGGTTGATTATTAACTTTTCTGATAAATTTTAAATACAAGTGTTATTTTTCCAAAAAAAGAATGTCAGTCAGATACCAGCATCAAAATTGTAAAGTGATGTGTTTCCATTGAACTTGTGTCAACCACTGTGTTATTGGAGTTGTTTTGAATGGTAGATCTGTCATTTTGAAAGTGAACTTTATAATTTGATGGATGTTGCAGGTGGCACAGTTGGTGGGGAAGTTAGAAAAACTTGTGAATGGCCGCAATGTCTCTCAGGCAGTGGGACAAAAGGCCATCAATGTAATCAGCAACCTGATGGGGGCTGACTCAGTGGCCCTCTCTGCATCTGCTAACAAGTACAACTCACACAACCCTCACCCACATACACACACATATTCTCATACATTTGATGTTTCTAAAATGTTTTGACGTCTTTCCTGTTGACAGGCTGATTCGAGTGGTGGACGAACTGGGTCTTAAGCTGGTTGTCAATGGTGACAGAGAGATCATTTCTTCAAGTTCGCTGGTTCTGGCAGTGCGGACAGTTGATGGGACCAACTTTCCAACAACATCTGTCGACATTTTCAACACTGATAATGTCCAGGTAGCCCAGATTTGAATTTAGTCATCTCCTCTCACTGCATTTCATGAGACACAATGCAAGAACCACTTGTAAGAACAGATTTGTTCTTAAGTGGCACATCCAATATATTTAAGATAATTTGTCATTCACACCAATTTTCTCGTACCTACAATTTTCTCTTAGGTACAAAGAAAATTCACGAGTGATCCAGACCTGTCGTATGAGTCATGTATAGACCGTTTGACTTAAGAATCAAAATGCCTTAATCTGCCATTAACCATTTGTTTACATTTTGTGTGTCCAGCTCCGTGCCCTCAGCAGATCCCGGTTCAAGAGGTCAGAGTCTGCTCTTGGGTCTGTATTATTGCCTTCCTCCCTCACCTCGGGTCTCAGTCCTGAGCAACAGCAGCAGGCCAACAGGGTCCAGTTCACCTTCTACACCAAATCTGCCCTCTTCCAGGTACTTTCTCATCGTCAGGATCTGTCATGCCATCTATTAGATTCTTTCACAGAATATAGAAGTATTTATTGGTGTTCATTAAATGCTTTGATAAGCAGTATTTTTAACTTTTCTCAATCATGTCCATCATTTGTTTTTAATTGTAAGCAGAGTATGGTTTAATGGAAAAAGGAAAGGTGTGACAGGTCTGATATCAGAGCAATTACTGTGATGATGTGCAAACTGAATATCACCTCCGTTCAAAAAAGTTCCATCGATCTCCTTTTTTTTGCAGGATGCAACATTAAATAACCAAACCCGTGTCAGTCCAGTCCTGGGCTCCAGTGTGGCCAATCTGTCAATAAGCAACCTGACTGAGAACATTCAGTTTACCATCCGAAACATCAACCCTATAAATGTAAGTGTAAGTGTACACACACACACACACACACACACACACACACACATACAAAAAAACCCAACAAAAACAAAACAAACAAAAAAAAACATTATTTTTCTCATGAACTCACTCATCCAGAAAATAATCACACATAACTTGGAAGTAATTGCCAACATTTCCATTATCTAACAAAAAAGTGTAGGTAGTTTTAGTATTCTGATTTTAAAAAAGCACTTTCTGGCCATGCTGATTATTGTTTATTGGTAACCTTGTATTATTTATTATAAGGATGGAAATATCATTATTATAAGGAGTTTCATGTCTTCATGGCCTCCACAAATTATGAATTCATAACAATGTAAAGTCACAATAAGACCATAATAACAGTATCCACATTTTGTCGTTTATAAACAGAACAGAAGATCTGGCATTTTTTAAATTAGCTTCAAATAAACTCAAATAAGTGGTTAAAATCAGCTTTTCTTCTCATTTGTTCTTGGTTCGCAGGCAACCTACGTGACCTGTGCATTTTGGAACTTCACAAAGAACGGTGCGTTCATGCATACCAAATCGAGTTGGTTAAGAGCCAAATTGCGGCAGGTATTAATATTCCTGATTGCTGTGTTTCTCTTGTTTAGGTGGTGGAGGCTGGAGCTCTGCTGGCTGCTTTGTTGTCAATGCCACACTGGAAGAAACAACCTGTAGCTGCAACCATCTCACATCTTTTGCAATACTGCTGGTTTGTTTGCATGCTTGTTTGTATGTGTGTGATATATTCACAATAACAGTATCAATAAAGTGCTTCAAATCACAGTTACAACATGTATATAGGGAATTAAATGAACAACTAAAATTACCGGTTGAAGTGGCAACAGAAATTATATGACTTTGTCTTTCTACATGCTTAAAGTGAGAAATGATAGAGCTAACAGCAGCCTGCTGTTGTACAAAGTGTGTTCACTGTATATTTGTGTGTGTGTGTGTACTCTGTCCTAAATACAGGATTTATCCAGAGAGGGAATAATTGACCGTCAGCAGGCACAAATTCTTACTTTCATCACCTACATCGGCTGTGGAATCTCTGCTATTTTTCTCGCTGTCACCTTACTGACATATCTTTCATTTGAGTAAGAATCGTTGCCAAGACTACTTAAATCTGAGCTTTATTAAAGAAACCTCATAACCAGGCTAATAAAGCTCTTATCCAAACTCTTTCTATGCAGAAAGCTGCTCCGGGACATTCCTGCCAAGATCCTGGTTCAGCTCTGCATGTCCCTCCTCCTCCTCAACCTGGTCTTTTTACTGGATGGCTGGCTGGCGCTCTACCCAGCGATCGGGCTGTGTATTAGCACTGCCTTCTTCCTGCACTACTTCCTGCTGACATCGTTCACCTGGGCGGGGCTTGAGGCCCTGCACATGTACCTGAGCGTCGTCCAGGTGTTCACTCCCTACCTCAGCAGATACATGCTCAAGTTCTCACTGATGGGCTGGGGTGAGTAACACTGGACTCCAACATGTCAAAATGTTTAACTGAGGAGTTCAGAATTATACAATATAGTATATTTCTTGGTGTTTTGTCAATCAATGCCATACAAAACTTTTTCTTTATTTTTATTTACTAAAATGTATAATTTAATACACTTCTAAAATGTTTTTTAAACACCTGTTTCTTCTTGAAACATTTTTATTGGATATACTGAGATGGTTTTGCTGATTAAACATCCTGGTCTTTGCAGGTATTCCTCTTCTGGTGGTGATCGTTGTGATATCAGTGGACAAAAACAACTATGGCCTGGTCACATATGGAAAATACACAGACGGCACTACAGATGACTTGTAAGTTATGCCCAAATCATAATAACCTTTAAAAACATATTCATTTTTTAAGTAAATATGTGTTTTTTTTGTTTGTTTGCTTTATTGCTGGTTAGAAAAACAATCAGTACAAGACTTTTCCTGTAACCCTGCTGAATGTGTGTTAATAAGTTAGTTTTGAACTAGATCTGTTCACAGGTCTTGTTTTTATTTTGCTCAGAGGGTAGAGCAGTGGTTTGACAGAGGCCAGACATTTATAAGATGTCATCAGATTTCATTTAGATGAAATCACATAAAATTCAGACTTTCTCAATATTTTCCTCCTGTGAATACTTAACATTATAAGTGTTTTGTGGGAATATTGAAATTGAAAAATTTCAGAATAAATCAGAACCTTTTTTTTCCTCTCATTCCTGTCATTTATGTATTTGGCCACTGGGGGGCGAGAGAGATGATCTGCTTTACTGTGCACTAATGGCTTAGTAGCACACCTAAATGGAACATAGGCGTCCCAAATTTTAAGAGATAAAATATCCACTGTGAAAAAGCTCTTTTCAACTGAAAGCACACAGAATCACACATATCACATGCAAAGTGAATGCAAATCAGATGCTGCAACTACCTGGAAATACCACAGAAACCACATTGAACACCCAAGCAATGACCTTGCCCCGCCCTGTTAAACACACAACACCATGAAACAACTGACACCCTGCTAACCTACCTGAACACCAAGAAAAGCATCTTGCAACACCCTAGTAGGCACGTAACAACCACCTACAAGATAGCAAGCATGCATTATTTTATTTATTTATCTTTTGAAAATGTTGTTGTTAAATATAGTCTGAATTTTTCTGTGTCTTTATCTGTCCACCTGTAGCTGTTGGCTGCGTAATGACATTGCCTTCTACGTGGGCGTGGTGGCCTACTTCGTCCTGATCTTTGCTCTGTGCCTGCTGGTCTTCATCATGGTTATGGTCCAGCTGGCCCGGATCAAGAAGCAGAACCCCCAGAACCAGGCTCCTAACAGGGGAGTGATGACAGATATACGCAGCATCGCTGGCCTCGTCATCCTGCTCGGCCTCACCTGGGGGTTCGCCCTGTTCGCCTGGGGACCCCTCTACTTACCCTTTGTTTACCTTTTCACTATATTCAACACTCTGCAAGGTGAGACTTGTATAAATATACTGGGTTCTAATCCCCCATTGTAGAAAACAGGACACTTTTTGTGATAAAACTGATTAGTTTATCCATATTGGCCAAACCATAATACACAAATGTATCCCAACAGCTAATTTGTTTTCTCTTTAATTTGTCCTGTATAGGTTTCCTTGTCTTTGTTTTCCACTGTGCTGTAAAGGAGAATGTCCGCAGGCAGTGGAGAACTTATCTTTGCTGTGGGAGACTGCGATTGGCTGAAAACTCAGGTGGGCACTTAAATGTGTTCTTATACTTCTGATAATTCAATTAGACAGATAAGGGCACGGAAGGCAGTTAAGGTACTATAAAACCCTTAGCGCCTGATTGTCCAAATTTGACTAAACTTAAACTCCTTCTCAGAGTCATAACTCAGTCAAATCTGAATGCACAGACACCATACACATATTTTTAGATTCAGTGTGACTTTTCGAGTATCATTATCATTATCATCGCAAATACGTGTCCATAAATAAATATTAGAGATCAGAAAAAAAACATGCTCCTTGTAACTGCAGAACTTGCCTGAGAATCATCCCGTTTTTAGTTTTCTTCAGGATCAAAGTAGCCCAGTGATAGTCATCTGTACATTAATGTACAGATGACTATCACTGGGCAAACAGGAACTGCTAAAAGCTAATTCAGCATGACTTTTAATGGTCTCAATTTGCCAAAATGTAAACTAATATAGGGTAAAAGTAAAATGGCCTCAAGTTGTAGCCCACAGCGTAACTCGCAGAATCCGTAGCAACATCTCCATTATGGGGAATGTAGTTCCAGAACTTAGAGCGTGATTATCTATCAAGTGGAAGCAAGAAAAAAGCCATTCATATTAACGGTTTTCATGTTAATATTAATGGATATTAATTTGAAAACGTGTTACTATTTCAACATTTGCGAGATAAATCTGGCAAATTACGAAAACATATTTTTAAATTAAAACTGACATGCGGTCGGTCATATACACCTTTCTGCAGAGTGGAGTCGTACGGCCACCCAGAACCAGAGGAATCTGTCACTTGCCACGGCAACCACCACCGCTCCCCACTTCACCTCTCGAAGCTCCTCCGTCATCAGCGACGGCACCAATAGTAATAGTGGTATGTTCACAGGTGGCAGTTTGCAATGTCTGACCTGCATTTTTATACAATTTAATACTCCATGAAATTATATTATTATTGTGTTGGTCCCCTACAGGCTCTGTGTTTGCGGACAGCGGAATATCTGACGGCTCCAACAGCGACATCGTCCTCAATGAGATTCACAGACAAAATCGTTCACTGGAAGGCGAGGCCTGACAACCGTGTCAAGCGTTCATTTGTGATTAGGATAATTATCTACTCCCAAGAGAGCCGAGAGGACGGTCAGAGATCTCCTACCGCTCGAGTAAACAAAAAAGAAAGTAGATGACAAGAGTAGATGCTCACAGGAAATCCTCAGTGTTACACAAGATGAAGGTTTTAAAGGTGTGATGAAGGACGGAAGATGGCCGAGGAGACTGATGTGCCTTTTAGCGAGGATGAGATCAGTATGATCGTGATTATTGCTTGAATGCCACAAGTGAAAAGTGGGACTTGATACCTTTTCTACACTGACAGTAGAATATATGAAATAATGTAAGAGACTTGTTAGGTGTGTTTCTGACTGAACATTTGAATTATTTCACTGTTACAGCTGTGACTCGGTGTTTGTGCAGACTGTATAGCTTGTTTCAAAGCTCTTAGAATAATTACTGTACACATTAAATATGATGGTAACATTACTTTGAGTCTGTGAGACAGGTTATGGTATGTTAAAGATACAAAATTGCATTGAATTAGTAGCACTATCAAAATTGTGTAGATTATTGTGAAGTTATTTTGCTGTATATTTCTTTTTTTCACAAACATAAATGGAAAATAGAGAGCTTTCCAGTGTTTTTACAATGCTCCACTGACCATTGCCTCTATATTTTCAGTAGAGTCCCCTCATTTAAGGGGTGTCAAAAGGCATTCTGGGAAGGGACTAGTAGAGACAAGGTGGATTGGAGGAAAAGCTGCTTGATGTTAATACAAAAACATGGAATTAATTTATTAGAAATTGATCCTATACATCTCTGTAAGAGCATCTGAGGGTGCATTCCTCCTTTAATGAGAGATATTACTTTATTTTGCTACAGTACAGTGTTAGACTCAAAGTTGTTAGATTTTTCATATACTGTACATTAGATATTTTTTTAAGACATGAAGTATGGTCATGTAGCGTACTGGAGCATGATCAAGTATGACAATTTATTTCCTGCTAAATGTCCTTGTGCAAGAACATCTGCATGCCACAAAAGCGGAGATAATAAAACTTTCAACTCATTACCTGTCCAGTTTGTCTTTTTGGAGTCAGAGAGTTTCGCGTCTACATGACATCTTTGCATCTTTAATCAAACCTGTTCGACGGGAAAAACCCACCAATTATGATCCCAGCAGACTCCCCTCTCATGACAGTGTTGTGTGACCTTCAGCCGAGCGTCCCACGCCCACCCAGCGCCAGTTCAATCACAGCCTGTGAAGGTCGGCCCAGAGGTTGGCAGCAGTTGGCTATTAAAAGTTTTGCATGAGTTCAAATCTCGGAACAGTGTGACCTCTAACGTGACCCAAATAAGACAGCAAGCTGTGTGAATGATGGCAGAGACACAGATGTTACAGTGATGAGCACGAATCGCATGAATTCATTTGAATCTTGAGTCCATGCAGATAAGACATTTCTGAGTCCTTGTTGAAATAATAATCAGCATGACTACTGTTGTTAATGTTCTGTTCAGTTAAAATAATACTGAACATTGTTTTATCAGCTGATACTTCATAACTTTTCCTACTTTATTGCAACTTTTGATGACATGTTACAAAAGTTACAGAAAATGATGCATTATTACTTCTACCCAGCTGTACATTTGACATGGCACTAACCCTCCATAATCCCTAATAAATCAAATCTCTAATTGGAATTTTATAACACTTTTGGTCGACCTTACTTGAAACATAAGTATGTCACTATGTAGGATAACATACTGGAGATTTCTCTGGCAGATTTGTTCATGCATTGCCAATATAGCAACTGGAAACATTTCCTCATTTGCTGTAATGACAATACTTTATGGATATTTCTGTATTTTGTTACTTCCATCCAATGTGCAAGTTAAGTTTGTGGCAAAACGAAGGGTTACCGCTTCAATACTTATTACTGTTACTACATATTGGTTTTAATAAGGTCAGAAGAAAAGAAAACAATATTTTAAGTAGAAAAAATTAGTTGATTTTGCAATTATTGTTATTAGCAGTGGCATGAGGGACCCCAAACAATGAATATCCAGTGTCTAAAGATGTTCGATACTGTATACATTTTATTCCCTGTTACATTATCTTGTACACCACTGCGGCCATCACTATATGTGCACACTCGTTCCCACTTTGATGTGTGCTGGTTCCCCCTCACATGTGCTTTCTTACAATGTTCTCCGGGAACAGTGGAAGTAAACTGTGGAAGTAAAACCAATGTGTCAGCATTACAGGCATCTAATACAACTTGTCTTGTATGAATAATGACATTATTGAAAAGGATAATTAGTTGAAGCACTGTCTACTCTGCAAGCTCAAATATCTTCCACCAGATGTCAGTGTAAACCCACACCTTTTTTAATCCCATCACAGCAACTCTTAATCATACAGGGAAAGCTTGTCCAGTACAACCTTGTTCTTCTCACCACCGAGCAGCTTTACTGCAGCAACTTCATGTTACCGAAGAAGAGGAGGACTTTTTAACAAGAAAAACATCCCACTTACAGTCCTGTTTTTCTACATTCGTACATTACTGCCCCCTCATATAAACCAATACTATCACTAAAACAAAAGAAATGAAGCTGGGACAAATAGAAAACTACTCAAAACAACTGATTTGTATAACCCTTAAATTTCCTTGTAGATTATATGCACCTGAGCCCTTTTTGTCTGTTGTCGTGATCCTGTCAGATCAGTCAGTATCACAGCTTCTTGACAAGCAGCATGGATGCAGAATAAAAGTGGCCGTCTGGTTCACTTGACTAATTTGCTTGCAGATTTTACTAACTAATCACACATCAGCCAAGGGGGAAGCTTTTTTTTTTTTATTCCTCGTCCGGAGTTTTAATTAAATTTGAAGGTTAACTTTTAGTGCAGCTGTGCAAGTGTGGTCTACATGCCTTAAACAGCCTCAGTAATGATGAAGGGTGAAAAAGGGAAGAGACACACAAATGCACCAAAATCGATTAACATTTAATTTGTAAATGGATGTTTTACGACTCATCTCAGGGCCTGGGAAAACATACATAAATAACACTGCACTGTGACACAGACATTTGTGCTCTATCCTCCTATTATCGCAGGCCATCAATATTTAATCCAGGTCAAAGGAAAGGTTCGTCTCTCTCTGAGGGGTTGCTTCTGTAGCTTAATACCTGACCAACATTTTCATGCAAGTCACACCGGCAGTCTTTCATTTTGTTTGAAGAAAAGTGAATCAAAGACTGCCAGAGTTCACAGATTTGAAGGATCTGATATGTTTTCCCCCATGAACTTGATTTATTTATGTAGTTTTCAAGTTTAAGAGCACAGACAACCTGCTTGTAGTTACAGTTGAAGTGTATTGATCATTGGCACTACAGCAGCAGTTTGTTGTTGCGCTCTGGCTTCTTCAATCACTAACCCCACTGTGATTTCCCAGCTGGTCTGAGGAGTCACTCCTCACAAAACTTCGCATTACAACCTAGACTACCACGGCTGTTTATGTCATGTCCTTTTAAGTTAAATATCCCAAAGCAAAGGTGCAAGCTGAGTCCCGGTGATACAGTAGGAAATAAAGACATTCTTGCATGCCTTTCACCTAAAATATGCACTTGGGAAGTGCACCGTGGGATAGATTGTAACTTCAGATGTGGGAAAGCACTTCACTTATAACATTTATAGCTTTTAGCCGAACTCGCATTACTAATTCTGAGAGATTGCAGACTGCAGCCCTCAGATTGCAAAGTATCTGAGCTTACATCACAAAGCTCACTTGACACACTGAGATATGCACAAATTACATCTATTTATTTCCAAATAAAATCAGATATTACTGGTATTCTGCCCTTGTAAGAAGAACACATCTGATTTTAGAAAAAACTCTACTAGCTATCTAAAATTTGAGCACCTATAATGTCATTCTAAGTGTCCAAAAGGCAGATAATCTCATTGCAACAAAAAGGGATGTGCTGTTCTAGTTAGTCTAGGTTAGTAAAGTCCGGTAAACTGTCTAGTTACTGAGGTGGAGATTTTAACCGGGCGTACATTTGCAGAACCAACCATTTAGTCCTCACCCATAACATCTTTACTCTTGTAATACCGAAAAATGTTTGAAAACGCACAATTGTCATAAATATATTTTGCACAGGTAACCCCTGTGGTTAAATGTGTTGCACCAGTTTGGACCCAGCTATTCATTCTGAGCCTGTAACACATGGATAGGGATTTTGGCAGCTAAAAAGTCAAGGAAGGGAAGGTATAAATATATATCTGAACATGAGCATCTGTCGACACTCTTGTTTTTCTTTTTAATATGAGTAACAGTGTACTCACATAGCTGAGTGTTTCTTCAACCTTTCTGTACATTCACATCCCAGACAATGTGGTGTAAAAAGCAGAGCTACAAAGAAACAGATAGAAAAACACAGTTACACAACACAATAGGATACAAGAGAAGTGTTGCCTAGTCCCAGGGGAAGTCTTACTCAATACCTATTTGTCCAGCTTGTATCAGGCGAAGGGAGGACGCCCATCACAGAGACTGTGCAGGAAGAACAATACTAACTACAGTCAAGAGTTAGAGATAATGTTCTTGTTTCTTTGAATCATGAAATATGTATTGTTAATAACCTGATGTGACCAGAGCAAGAAGGACAGATATGAGTAGTGTGGAGGAGGACATGTGAATGGTCACATACATGCAGACAAATGGGATGCCTCTCAAAGAAGACATCCCTGCAGACGGAGGTTTTTTTGTTAATCATTAATCAACTCTACAATCCACAAAATATCTCAGACAAATGTTTTACATTTTAAGACTAAATATGGAAGTCTGGGTCTGATGGATACGTGTCAGTCAAGTTAATAAGAACAATAACTTTTCATGAGAATAAACTAGTTTATGGTTAATGATAATATGACAAATGATTGACTTTATTTAAAATGCATATAGTATGCAATTGAGGGCATAAGGTGGCATTAAAAACCTAATATTCAGTTAAAACTGTTCATCATGTAAAGGACATTACATAATATTTGGCATTTGCTTTCTTAACATTTCTAATCACTGATTAATATTCTTTAATTGAATAAGCAGAATATTAATAAAACTCTAAAGTTGCAACAAACAGCTTCTATAAACATTAAAGTATGTGAGATAAATAACGTATCAAAGTCCAAAACACAAGCTAGCAGGAGGGCTACACTGTTATATTAGCTGTCCTCGTGTACTTCATGTTGTGAATAAAGATTCTTTTTTGTCTTTCACATCAGCTGATAAAAGGACATTCAGAGGTACTGCGGCTGCACATCTCCAAGACAAGCTGTTGAAATTTTTATCACACACTTGGAAGCACCTCATGTTTAGTCAGAAGTCATAAGATCAAACTATGTTATCTTCAATAAGTGTGACAGTAAAACTTCCAGTTACTAAAGCCAAGCCACCACAAATCATCCTCCCGGTGGCAGCGAGGAAGCCGGTAGATTGGCACTCTTTCCCTGTGAGAACACAACACACGTAATCAGAGGATGACATTTAAATCAAGCAAAAAATACACTCAGCAGGAGACATGATGAATGAACTTACAAGGAATACATGGCAGAAACAAAGCAGAAACTTTGGCTCTGAGGATAGGAAATAAAATTTGGACTCCTCCAGAGTTGCCTCCGTTATCTCTAGTCTGTACTTTTAGATGAATCTGAACGGAGAGTAACAAGATGTCAAGCAGCACTGTGGTTGCAATCTGCATCTGTGAGCAAATCACTTAGGCTGCTGCTATTGGTCAACATAGTGATTATAAGTAAAAATAAACCACTGCCATTTTAATGGAATTCTGCCCATCTTCATTTTCAATTGGAGAAACTGTCTTTAGTACTGCTTCTTAAAATTCTTAAAGTCAACAAATACAAATCTTAAATTACAGTCCATGATGAATAAAACACATTTATTAATTTAAATCTTCAAACTTTGCCATTCAGAGTGGCATTTACTAAATCATCAAGCCATAACTGGAGGCTACGAAATGTATAGAAAGTGCTTCAAAGTAGCAGAATCCTGAAATAATGAACTCAACATTAAAAGCATCTGATTGAGCATGATGTTCACTCCCCATCAAAGATTTTTCTCTTTGAGAGCAGATGGTTCTTGTAAGCATGATCACATTTTGTGCACATGCTGTACATCCTGTCAGTTGATTCTCCCACATACTACATACTAATATTATAAAATTATATATTTTCGAATTATCATAGCACAATATGGCATAGACAGCTTGTATACAAAAGATGTAATTTCTTTCTACAGAAGTAATTCAAGGAAGGAATGCACAGACAGATCACAGCAGTTTTTGGATGTCAGCAGGGGAAATGTACCCATGGCGTGGCTAAAAGCAGGCGGGACAGGAAGTGGAAGGGTTGGTAGGGTTGTAAACAAACTGCAGAAACTTGCATGTAAATTATACATTGCTTTATTAAACATTTTAAAGTCATTAATCTCTTTCACATACCTACATCATTTTGGCATGCAGGTATAAAACAAGAATGTAAACAAACAATATTTTCTGAATGAAAGGGTCAGTCCCTCTCCCTCTCTCAAACTGGCTGGACATTTGAGAGCCTCGCCATCTTGCAAAGTTAAATCAAAAATAATACAAGCAGCAGATAGGAAATGATGTTGTTTGGCTGCAGTGAGTGTAAGGACAGTGACAGAGGTTAATGACAAAAATGCTGTAGAATTTAGACTTTGTGGACTGCTGTTATTAGCCTGCTAGCCATGCTAGCTCTTGCAGGTTATGTTGACAACTCTGTCCACGCTATCTCCTGTCCCCTCCTGCTTTTGGCCTCAGCATGCAGGTAAATTTGTCAGGCTGATTTCACCATCAGACACTCTTTCTTCCCTTGGCCTTGTACTTTCCAGACCCTGCTGTTCCTCATTTGTCTACCAGTTTTCTGCCAGTCATCTGACCGTGCTCCCTCCTGCACACCTGTCCCTCATTCCCTTATTAAGCCCCTGTGTATAAATATCAGCCAGTTTCCACTTAGCAGTTTTTCTATGTTGAGCACTTGCCTGTCTCTCACCTGCTTTCTTACCTTTGCCAAATCAGATTTGTTAGCCCATTGTGACTGCATGCTTACTGTATACTGACCACAGTTTCTAGTAAAATGCATTTAATTCAACCTTTTCCCTGTTTCCAAAGTAGAGAAACTGTGCTACTCTATAAGGGCACTCACAAATTGAGTGACTTTTTATGATTATATGTGTTACAGTGTGCTTTATTTAGCATTTTTTCCAGGTTGAGCATACAACATAGTCAAAACACAACTTCCTATATAGATAATAACTAGGACCCAGATTTGTCTTGGTTATACACTTGTCAGCACTTTTTTAAAAACTGTTTATGCTAGAATTTTGTTTTCTCTTTAACCAAATAATGTATCTGCAAAGAAGTCTAATTTTAAATAAACTCTATTTAATAGTTAACTTTGACGTGGAGAAGTCAAAACAAGTTTTTTCTTTAATGGACATATTTTGAAAGTGTCTGGTTTTCTGACAAGCATGCAGGCTCATTTCAACTTGAGCAGGAGACCAGGGGAAATTACATCCCTCTTAGTGCTGGCTGTCAGCCATCCTGGGCAGGGGATGTGCCGTCTACTGTTGGCAGGGTGATAAAGAAACTTTTGAAATGCAGATATTAAAACGACATCAATCGCGTGTGGAAATGTAGTCTGACTGCATGTTTGTGCATTAATCAGCCTCACGGATCTGTGGGATGGAAGCGTCCACTGATACAGCCATTTAAACACAGTGGGGATGTGCTTTGCCTGCACACTACAGTCTTAATGCTGCTCTGTAAACAGAACCAGTGGGGTTTCATGCAGACAAAATTAAGTTGTTTGGCAGAGAAGCTACAGAGAAAGCAGCTAAACTTGATCAATTTAAACGTGAAGTAGCTGTAGCGTTCCTAAAATTCTGGGAACAGTATTGATTTGGCCTTGAATAAATGTTAATCAAACATAAAAAGCAGCCTCAGCCTCGACATCCTCTTTCTCTTGAGCATGCATACATCAGATGAATTGTATGATCACATGTTCACGGACACGTCTATCACTTCACATATACATAATCAAAAAACTGCACTTGAGGGGCACAAATATCAGTGGTGGAAGTATTTACTCAAGTGCTGTATTTAAGTATAAATTTGAGGTGCTTGTAACTTACTTGAGTATTATCTTCTAATGCCACTTTATACTTCTACTCCACTTTCAGAGAGAAATATTCATAATTATTTGACAGCTTTAGTTCCTACTTTTACTTCACTTTACTTTTTATAAAACATATAAAGAGCTCATAAAATATGATTCCTTGTTGTAGATTAAACTACCCAAAAGTATATACAATTAGAGCTGAAATGATTAGCTGATTAATCAATTAGTCGATCGAACTATTTTATTAATCGTTATAAAACATTTCAGCTTCTCAAATGTGAGGAGTTGCTACTTTTTCCCTTGTAATTATTTGCTGCAGTGTGAAGGTGCCACTTTGGGCTCTGGGTAATTGTGACGGCATTTCTCACTATTTTCTGAAGTTCTACAAACCAAACAATCAATCGATTAATGGAGAAAATAATCCATAATGAAAATAATCAGCTTTATATAAAATAGTTTTAAAAAACTATCTACAACAATAAAATCCTGCTTTTACATTAATGCATGACTAATAATAATCTAATGTTATAATATACAGTATAATATATAACAGTCGCGGGGGACATTTTTCTCCATTGAGTACTTTTACTTTTAATACTTTAAGTTAATTTTCGTGATTATATTCACATGCTTTAACTTAAGTCAGATTTTCAATGCAGGACTTTTACTTGTAAGAGTATTTTTACAGTGTGGTATTAGTACTTAAGTAAAGGATCTGAGTACTTCCTCCACAACTGACAAGTATTCATGGATGTGATAGTAAATCTGTCAGTGGTCCTTTCTCCAGCATTATTTACATCCCCACTTAGATGAAAGAGAGCCTTATTCTCCTGTCATTGCATTGACATCTCAGCCCTGCTATGAAGGCTTATGAATATTTGACCTGCTTCCTCTGACACCCGATATGCTCTCTTAGGAGAACAGAAGGTCGACATAGAAACAGAGTTGACTATATCTCTGAAAAATTATACATTTTGAGTAAAAAGTGTTCTGAATGTATCAAAAATGAGTCGTCCCACGAGCAAATGTCTCAAGGTGACTCCAAACTTCAGTGATAACACAACATGAGTTTAAGTTTCACGCCAGCAGTAAATCTAGGAGAGTGTATGGGTAATTTATTTCCATATTTCATATTAGCAAGGGAAACATATTGTACCTGGGGGCACGGGAAAATGAATCCATTTATATAATCAAATAATTACTAGTTTCCAAAATCTCCCAGTCCATTTTGAAACTGATTGAAAAGCAAATCAACCTGACATCTCATAACACTTTCCAATGTCCAATAATCTGAAGTGTTGCAGTGAGTGTGAAGCTAAAAAGAAAAACTGAACTCTACATCGTCCTGTGTTTTAAAAAACGAGAAATGTGCCTCCTATTTGAAAACCGAAAATGGACATGGTTGCATATTTGGAGACTTATTTTTCTATATATGCGTCAAAGAAGAAGTGTATGTTTTGGGAAGGGAGAATCAATAAAAAAGCTTGAAAGCACACACTTGGGTAAACCAGTGTCTTGGAAGACCAGCTGCATTGACTTTGCAATAAAGGACTACAGGCAGCTTTGCAGCTCTGTGTTGACTTCTAAGCCAACCTTGAGTCCAAGTTCAACTCTGACACAACAAAGTTCAAATAAATAAATAAATAAGAAGCTGCTCAAATCACTCCTACAGGAAACAGTCGCATTATCTGTCCCTTGAAAGCCTTACCTTCAGGCAAGGCTTTTATAAATGGACTCTGTCCCCTCCCTTGCGCTTTGCTTTTTGGGATAAAAATAGCCCATCAATTTGACATGCTTACCATGTCAGTTAGCAGCAGACGTCTTACTTTTTAATGCAGAGAGAGCGAGAGAGAAAAAGAGAGAGACGGTCAGGAGAGCAGAGGGGGGAGTTAATGTGGAAGTTTTCTTTAAAACTGATTCTCTTGAGTAAGGCTAAATGTTCACCTCATCGTACTTCACTTCCGAACCGACTGCACCTTTTTTTTTTGTAAAGGCACTAAAATGTTCTTATAGTTTTGAGTTATAACGATTTTAAGATCCATATGCTCATTTTTTTTCCAAAGGAGACAGCATAATGTGACAGACAAAACTCCCTTTCTTGGGATGATGCAAGTGTTTCATTCTCCCGCCTTTGTGAAATACTTGGTTGCCCCTGACAACCACGAGCGCCATCATCGTCGTGAAAATCACTCGGAGACACATTGATTTATTCTGTTCAATCAGCCATATCTGTACCAAAAATAATGAGGAGCTGTGTCTTTGTGGGCTTATAACATTTCTAATTAAGAAGAGAATCAATATGTTAACAGTGAGATTCATAATTATAACTAATGGCATTTTCAGAACACAGAAAAGGGCACCACTGCAAAATCCACACCTGACAGTCTGTGAGAAACTTTTAATCAATGTTGAATACAGTAATGAATATATAATTAGCTGCTGCTCTATTGATTAAGACCAATTTCCCCACAGCCTCAAGCTGATTAAAACATTTCATTTCATTAAATCTTGTGGTACATTACTATAGTTTAGGTGTTGAACCGAAGCTGTCACTACATGGAATATACAGCGATGGGCAGTCATGATCTTTCGTTGCCTGGAGCAGCTCTTGCAACATTAGCAGGATGTTGTGATAGCACAGAGCCAGTGATGTGCAGACATGTCACAGCACTGCCTGTAGAAGCCATCTCAACCTCACCATCTCAAGCAGATGAGCAGATTCACTCTGTATTAAAAAAGGGGCGGTTTGGTCGTTTCGACAAATGGCAAAAAAACACATTGACGTTTTAAGTGACAAAGCCCTCCAGCAGCTGTCCCTGCCGGGAGAAAAGGAGGAAGCTTGACTTTATAGAAGTCCACAGAGGGAGGAGGTCGTGGTGGATGGATGAGTCGACAACAGATTGGGCTGCTGTTTATTTGCCGTTTCCAACCGACAGTCAGCGTTGGTTTCTTTTAACCACGACTGCAGTCGTTTCCCAGCCTTAACCAAGTGGTTATTATTGTAACCATGATGACGAAGGGCCCCTAATCTTAACCAAGTAGTTATTTTAACCTAAACCATGATCTTTCCCTAAACCTAAACAAGTTGTCTGTACCTAAATCCAACCAAACCTTAACCATAGCAGTGTCACATCATAAAACGGTTTTATTTTGAAAATGTTTTCCTGTCTATAGAGGCCTCAGATCAGAAACATGGGTCGTTGTTGTTTAACTTGGATGACTTGTTGTATTTAATACAACAGATGATGAGGTTGATATCGATCTCGTCATCTAACTCTTGACAAGAAAGCAAATATTATAGCATATTTTCCAAAATGTCAAAATATTTCTTTAAATTCACCTTTATATTAAAATAGTAATTCATGTGTTCACATTTGTTACTTTATTAACTTTTTCAGAAACTTTTTCTTTCTGATCCCATGTTACTTACCTCTTGCACCTTTGCAAGTATTTGCAATGTCCTTTGTGCTCTATATATATAGAGGTCTAGTGCTCCAGAGGTAGGGTGGGTCCTTCAGGGCCCTGACTTAAAACCCTCAGGGGCCTCATTAAAGCTAAGACTTGGGCTTTCCTTCTGTGTTAGGAGTGGAAACGTCTTTTTCCAGGCAAGGCTGGGAACCGGAGAGTAAGTGAGAGTCAAATAGACAGAGAGAGTGGAGTGTTACTATGGTGAGACAATCCATTAATGTCCGTTCCTGTTCAGCTTGTCTTTACAAGAAAACCAAGGTCAGCAGATTGCCAAGTTCAACACTAGTCCCTCCTTTAGTCCTCACTCTGTCTTGCAAGCTTTTTCTTTGGGGCTGTCATGCTTGTTATACAATCAACTTGGATTTGATTTCCCAGGGCCAGAAACACTGCAGATAAGACATGTTAAGATAGGGACACATGTGCTTTGCGATAAGGAGCTCATCAGTTACACAACATGAAACATATCACATATCAAACTCCTGATCTGATATAAAAACAGTGCTGTAGAGATGCTTTAGATGTGTGTGATGGTTTTCCCAGGACAGTAAATTAGGTCAAGGAGCTGTTCATTAAGAGGAAGTAATTATCTCATCACTGGTTGATTATGGCACATCGTATTTGTTGTTTTGCTGTGGGTTCATTAGCAACTCATTATCTGTCTTTGGCTATGTCCTCAAATACCAAAAACAACTATACATATTTTAGTGTGACATCTACAAGAGAGAGGGAGAGTGTGGAATAAAGAGAACTCTGGGAAATCGAAATGATTTTGATAAAAAGAAATCTATATTTGTCATGTCGCTGAGCAGACTCCTGTGTCTCAACACTTTCTTACCAAATAAGGAGATCCAGCATTAAGTAAAAACACGTCACGGTCAGCCAGATCATTTTTATAATTTAATCAAAATAAGGTTTGGTGAGTGCACTCTATCCTCTTTATATATTCCTATCTATAACTGTGAGCCACTGAACTTCTAACACAAGTAAAAGAAAGGAGCTGGACAGATGAGGTCTAAGTTATAGTTAGAGCATTTTTTTATAATGTGCAGCAAAAGACAAAAGTTCTAATTACTGTATAACCCTGTACTCCAGAGCTCATCAGTCTGTATCCTGTCTCAGCTGACTGCACACCGCTTCAATGTGTGTAGAAATCCAAAGATTGACAGACCTGCTGCTCCTAGTTACGGTTAAACTCTGATTGGACAGTTGCTATTAGAAGGAGGGGTTTAGCAAATGGTCAATAAAGATATACAGTAGGCTACTGTAAAAACCAAAAAGTGAAGTGAAGTGCCTTGCTCAAGGAAAACACATTTCTTGTGTTTCTCATTTACATCGTCCAGTTGTTTACCTGTCAAAGGTAGAGCAGAATATCTCCACAAACAGCGACTTCATGCAGGACACCTTTCCAGTGAGGCAGCTATGGTAAATGTTTCATTTAAAACTGGCTCCTGTTCAGTTCCCAGCTCTGCAAAGTACACATTCGCCTTCCCTTTTCACACATCTTCGTAGCCTCAAATCCCTTTTGAGATTTGCCAAATATCGTTGTCTGCAGTAACGAAACATCGTGCCCTATGGCAAAGAGAAACCAGTAAAGGCTTGCCATTGATTGGACTACAAAAAGTCGTTGTCTGTGCTATCTCTGTCGCATGTTCAATAACAATGGAGCGTTTCAAATGTGATCCCAAGGTCATACAGATGGCTCTATGTGAAGTTCAAAGTCTGTCTCATGTTACTTTGATTTGGTGTGAGGTTACAACCTGAGATCTATGTGACCTACATTGGCTCTCATTCCTAATCTGATCAGTGCTATCTGAAATATTTAAAAGCATGTTCAAAGGCTCTGTCCAACTTTGTTCTCTGAATCCTCCACCAATGGTGTCCTTTCAGTGGAGGGCATACACACATATGCTAGCCATTTCCTGAATCAAACAATTTACCAACAGCAGAGATGAAGATGAAGTTTTGTATTTATACCAGTCTCTGTCCTCTGTGCTTTGTCGGTGCATTACCTAATGCTGGGATGTGTGTTTGGTGCCTTACCACTTGTCGGGATTTGTGTCTCGTACCTCTGTGGTTTTCCTGTTTGCTGACTACCCTCCTGTTTGCCTGCCCTCCTGTACTGTAAGTGTTAAACAAACCTGGAATCTGCCTTGTACTCCCACTACTGTCTGCGCTTGGGTCCTTCACCTGCTGCTCCACATCATAACAGTTGGACCACCAGACTGCTTTGAAGGTAGGGAAACACACCTTCAGAGCTGTCCTGGATTGCTTTCATGAGTCTTATCTAACAGTACATAATATTACATATTTATATTCATGTAATTTTTCACAGTACAAACAGCAGGGCTGGATTCATTCACTAGTGGACACAGGGGCGAAGAGTGAGCTATGGACCCCCATTGAGCTCCCTGTGTTCCCCAACTTGTTATAAATTGACTAAATGCAATTTTCTTAAGAATATGCACTATGTAAGAAAAATTAGATTTTGACAAGGGGCCCCTCTTTAAAGACGGGGCCTCGAGATAAATGAGAAATGCAGGAGTCACCCTTTCCATTTCAGTTTATATTAATGATTAATCAAAGTACCACAAACCAAGGGCCTTTGGGGTCCCTGACGGTCTAGGGATCTGGGCAGTTGCCCTCTTTTTCCAGTTAGTAATCCAGCCTTGGATATTTTCAATTTAATTACTATAAAGCAAATGGCACGCAGTAAACGTCTGTGAGATGTGCTAGCATAAAGTTTCCATATTGAGGAACGTTCAGGCTCCAAATGGTCATGGTGGGAATAAAGTCTATTGTTTGGGTGTTCAGCAGACTGTATACATACTGCTCCTTCAGATCAATAACCTTGTACATATCAGCCTCCATCAGCTCATTGCTCAAGGGATGAAACAAGTTGATTGTATACCTGCAGCACTACATATATAACTCCTGAAGGCAATGGCTTTTATTGTACTACTCCACTAAATTGTTACACTATGATATATTTTTTCACCCATGATAAATCTCTCCATCTGCATTTTAAAGTGTAAGGGAGGTATATTAGTGGCTGTGTGTCCTCTCTAGTGATTTAACACCTCCTAAAACTACTGACACACTTCTGGGAGTTTGTTGTGAGGGTTATTCTTTTCATTTTTCCTGTCAGCAGTTGAAGTGGAAACTTTGAGAACTCTTTTTATTTTTATTTTTTTTATTTTACAAAATTGTAGGTTTCCTTTTATTTATATGTCTCACTGTGGGAGGAACGATCCACCACCCTCCCCTCAAAATGTCAATGCACAAAGTTGTTTTTTGGTTTTTTTTGTCATTATTGAGTAAAAGCAAAAGGTAATTTGAAATGAAGGGCAAACATTTCACAGTAATCATGTTAACGAGTATCTCCAAAGGCACATTTTAGGTTAATTACAGTTTAATTAATCCAAAATGTACTAATCATATAGACCTTGCCATTGGCTATAATTGCCTTTTTGCATGCACAAACAATCAAATTATTTATTGTTTCCATTGCCCGTTCATCCAATATGTCCTGGAGGTTAGATATCAAGACTTTCCCAAAACCTGCTGTGTTTGCCTCTGTTTTGGAGTGCCTTTTGTATAATACATTACAATACATACATACACTTATTAATTAATGGATTCCGCTCCTGGAGGAGCACTTGACCTGCAATATGAAGAAGAAGCATCTTTGAGTCAAGAAAATGTACAGGTTCTCCTTCTTGATGGTTGATTCTAGGTGCATTCTTCAGACGCAAATTGTAGTAAAGTAAACCGCCTTCTCTTACCAGATAAGAAAATATGTTTTATAAAAAATACAGTTGAAGACATATTTGTGTGTTCTTACACCTAACAGGGCACACGTCTTGAAGCTGAGGCAGTGTCTGGGCAAAGACAGAATGCAGCTCCACAAAGAGGCACTGTACATTTTATCTCTAATCAGGTTTGGGTTCTCTCATTTCATGAGTTTTGCTTCTCAGGGTAACACCATTTCTAGACGATTAAGTTAAGCAATTCAGTTGATTATTTTAGGCAAAACCTCTCTATTTATTTGAGGCTACAGAGTGGCAGAGCTGTAGAATTGAATAAGTTTGGTCATAGTGGCCCCAAAAAATATTATGTCAGGTTGTGATGATCAAGGATGTATAACTTGCAGCTCACCAAGAGAGTTGATTTCATATTTGGAGCCATGCAGCTACCTGTTCTCATCTGCTTTCCAGCTTTTATAGCCCACATTCATTGGATTTTTTTCCACTCTTTGAAATGGCTCTTTTTATAAGTTTCTAGATATTGAGCGGAAACCATTTTTATCCCTTTCCAGCTTTTTCTCCATCCCATCTATGTGTCGTTTATATTCGTTTGACGTCACTGTGCTCGGCCAAGAAATGATCCAGCACATAACCCCTCGTATAACCACAACTGGTTGTTTTTACACTTTGGTTTTTGTACGGATTAAATGAACAATATATAACATGTAATGCACTCGGGGTGCTGGTAGAAGGATTTTGTTACTTTTGGACAGAGCCATGCATTTCCCCGTTTCCAGTCTTTATGCTAACTGCCTTCTGGTTGTAGCTTCATATATGTACAGACATGAGAGTGGTATCAATCTTCTCATATTACTTTGGGCAAGAAAGCAAACAATCATGTTTACCAAAATGTCAAACTATTACTTTAAGAACATTTAAAGACTTTGTGACAAAGAGGGCAACCAGGAAAAGCACAGTGCCTTAGACTTGTTGCCTTGATGAAGCCTCACAACACAGAAGAGTCTTGTAATGCCTTTTGTTCCTGAAAAGGATCGCAGTACCGCACATACCCACAGTCACACACACATTTTCTTTGATTCATGTATTCCTCACAAACCCACCATCACGGTTGACTTGCCTCATTTTGTCAACTCAGCAAGCCTGAAATCCATGACTGTCCACAAGCTTCCCCGAGACAGCTCGCCACTGGCATCTTTTAACACTTTTAAGAGAGAAGCCGAAGTACGTTGCTCATGAATAAAGAAATGAGTAATTCCCTCTAAAATCGCATCAACCAAAATGAAACGGTGATCATTTCTTTCAGAGTGTAGCCCTCCTGAAGGGAAAGGTCTTCTTTGAGGCATCTTTTTGACTGGCAGTTTAACCTCTCCAATTTGCAGTGCTGTGTAATGGCATGCAAATGAAGGGGGGAAAAAAAAAAAACAATTTCTAGTCTTCTGACATTGGGAAAAACGCTGTCAGGCCAAATAGAAGGATGATTGATGACAACTTATGTGACTGCAGTCAGCCATTAACATCCATTTTCCCTCAGCTGTACATGGAGGCATGAGGCTACAGCAGTTCAATTTGATACTAAAGCAGCTAGGAACTAAATAACTTTTAATAGTTATGACTATTGAATTTCCAGACTATACCTGTTTAAAATCATGGCAAGTTTTAATAGACTTTAAGATTTACCCAAGGCTGCAATAATTCACCCTGGAGTGGCAAAGCTGGTTGAGGATGTTAGAATTGGCTTGATCATTGCATCCATAATATCAAATTCAGGGAGATGCTTCTTTTAAGAGAAAGCAGACATAAACAGACCTATAGGAGCTATAGCTCATCTGTTATTCATGGTCTTTCCATAGGTCTCAGACCAAAGGCCAAACCATACATATTTTATCAACCAGACTCTACATACCTCAGGATGGACAAACTTCCTCTCTCAATGTGTTGTTTTGCACTATAAGACAGCATTAACTGGAGTATATTTGCTGGAAATGACAGCGTTTTTCAAAGAAATGCTTCTCTCTGTGTGTTTCTCAAAATTACTCTTTCACTTTCACAGCAATCCTGTGGGGTAAGGCTTCTTCCTGAAATCTATAAATCTGTCCTCAGAGAGGTAACATAAGTTTAATGGCCAGTGTATGGTTGTAAGGTCACTGACCCTGAGATTTTATATCGTCTGTGGTGCATCTGAGTCACCAAAGGAAATAATATAGACCCAGGTCAGCCATTTATCCCAATTTGGAAGATGTTACAACTAATTGTTCTGGAAGTAAAGACTGAAAGCAACCTCAAACCATAGGGGTATTTTTGACATTCTTTGTGCCAAATTTCTGCTTAAAATCTGGATTTTTGAAATAAAAGCCAAAGCTAAAAGTCTTGAACACACTACATGACAGAAAGGCTGATTATAACCCCAACTGATTGATTTTTAAGATTGAGGAGAGTCTGTGTCAATCAATCAATGGAACCTCAATAGAGTCAAATTGATTGGTCAACAGAAAAGCGACAACTGACATTACTACTGTAATTTCATCATTTTGGTCTAACGATTTTTGTTTCTTCAAATACTCTGTTGGGTATTTTTGCTAGTTCAATAAAAAACTCCACAGCTTATGAAAATATTTTTGCCTTGCTCTTTCATGTCTACACTGACAATCACTTTCAAATTTAAAGTCCTTTGAATGAATAAGAACAAAGTAAAGTCTTTAAGGGGAACATGCTGATCACACTGTCTGAAGCTGATCAATTATATTCTGTCCTGGAGGTGTTTGAAATGTCTCCACAAAGCTTTTTGGAACAGAAACTGCAGTCAAACCAAAATAAACCCTATCATTATTCTGGTTTAATGTCTGGACAATGATCCTACTCATTGAAATGAGGCTGGCATTTTTGGTTTTTAGTAAAATATCTCGACAACTGCCATGGAATTTGTGACAGACATTCAAGGTCTTCAGAGGTTGAATCTTAATGACTTTGGTCATCCCCTGAATTTTTAGCAGAAGGTCAAAAATTTTATTTATCCAGTGAAATATTTCAGTGGATGTTGGATGGACTGGCACAAAATTTGGTATATATTCATGGTTCCTAGATGATGTACCGAATTACTCTGGTGATCTACTGAGTTTTTATCTATCACCACCAGCAAGTTTTCACTTATCCAGTAAAATATTTGGACATCTACTGGACGGATTGGCACAAAACTTTGCACAGACATTTATGGTCCCCAGAGGATAAATCCTACTGACTTTGGTGTTCCCATGCCTTTTCATCTACCACCACCAGAAAGTTGGTTAAGAACAAAATGTCTGCACAACTATTACATGAATTGCCATTACATTTGGTACATGCATTCATGTTCCCCACTAGATGAATTATTAAAACCAAAGTGGTGGACTGACAGAGACATTGCTATACCTAGAGCAAGGCTGCCAGCATGGAAAAGAATTCCTAATTATCACAGAAGTTTCACATTAATTTCTTCTATAACAGTTAAATGTGGTGATTTTAGGACCCAACATTGTTCCCAATACAACAAGCACTTTCACCCTCATCCTAAAGATGGCATCAGTTGGATACAGTTCAATGAAATATAGTGCAAGTGTTGTGTTTACGGTAAATGAATGGGACTTCTTTGATTAATTACTTATGGGAAGTTAATAATGGAAGCCTTGTCAAGTTGATGCATTTCCAAAAGAAAATTGCCAATGGAGGGGGCCATATCTTTAAACTGCTACAGGTGGTTGTGTTGAGTTTCATGTGAAAATATGAGGGGCAATACAATTGTAAAACTATATGAGTGAATGTCAGAGTGGCAACTGCTATCTGATTAAATGATATGCTTTTGCTTTCCACCCTATCTTGCTAATTTTATTTCTCGTGCATAATCCATTTCTAAAGTGGGCTAATTGAATTTTCATGAGATTATAGTTCCCTTCCCAAGTGTGCTTAATTCCTTGATACTCCATTCTCTGTGTACTGTTTGCAAATGTGCCTTGTGCCATCACTCATTTCTTATTAATGCCTATTAAGATGGTAATCACAGGCCTCATTATCTGTGAGAAAACAGCACTGGGCTCCAAAGTGGCTCAGTGGAGTCTGACGGTAAACAACAGATCACAGTTTGAACCAATATTTGACCAATCAAAGCAGTTTCACTTACACTGAATGATAAACGGGTCAAAAACTTCGGAAATAAATTTACATAATGGCTTCCTAAAAAAATTGACAGGGTCTTTTGAATGGCAGTTGCAGTGTTTAATGTGTAATTCATGAGGAAAGTTTCTGGTCGATGAATAGCTGGAAGCTCAGCAGCTAAAATCACTGGAGGACAAAAATACAGCTATAACTACTGTTTTAAACATATGGAACTTTTATAGTGTAAGTGACACAAATAATGAGCGTATTACTGAACTTTTCTGGGCTACTTTCTGGGGCATTTTCACATCAATGAAGCAAAATGTGCCGTGTCTTGAAATTACTGCACCTGTAATGACTGGTGTCGATTCTTTAGAGGATCATTTTAAGGAATGTGTGTGATGTACTGCATACACATGTTATTTTAGTTTGGTACATGACACAGCAATGGAAATAAGGCTTGAAGAAATTACAATTATGTATTTTTTAATAAAAAATTCAGAATTTCTTACCTCGTCATTCATGCACCCTGCATTTCCTGCCATGTATAGGATGGGAGCTGAGTTTGGACATTTGGATTACCTCTGTCCTAATCATTTTCTTTAAACCTAAACCTATTTATGAATTGTTTTTCAAACCAGCAATCACACACGTTCTCATGTGTGCATCTGGCAGCAGTTGAGCTCAGCAGGAGGCTGATTAATAGACGAACAATCCACATTCTGAGATCACAGCACCTTTGAGTATTTGAGATACCAACATTTCCAGTTTAAACTGGCGGATTTCACAGTGGTTATAATAGTGATGCACTGGTTAGATGTTATAAATTCTTTTTTCTTTAATCTATTTAAAATGTTTAGAGAAAGAAAACATGTGACTAAATGTTGGAGGACTTCAAATTCATGGATGTGTAGGAAAATTTCCAACAGGTCTTACAACCTAAACAACAAAATAGGCTGTTTGTCATCATTTATGACCTTTTGCTGATTTGCCACCTGTAGTTGAGGTTTGGTTAGGTTTAGGCAACTAAAACTATTTGGTTAAAGGGATAGTTATATATTGGGAGTTACGCCTATTGATAAAAGCTCACTTATGTCTTGTTTGTTTAATCTGTCCAAGAACCGAACTCTAAAAATGACAAGTTGTAGTTTTATAGGAAGTTATGTGTCAGACTATTTCTTTGCCAGGCGCAGTGACTTCCTGGAGTCTCCATTGGTTGCTTGGCAACCGCACAGCGATGACAAAAAGACTTTATGCTAAGCTAAGCTAACCTTGCTAAGTTAAACTTCCAACCATCCAACCCAACTTCCTCCATAAGAGAGTTTGTGGTGTTTTTTTCCTTGAATTGTCAAGTTATTTCATTTTTTTTTGTCATGCTACTTCAACCTTTGCATTTGACAGACAACAGTCACAAGAGGTTGCACATATACCTGATATTATATAATATTGTTTGAGCAAATGACCAATTCTGTTGTTTTTCTTGTAAGGACAGTCTCAAAGTTAAATCAACATGCACTTTTAGACAATAGTCCTGACACAGAGGTTTAAAAAACTAAACATAAATAGACCTCAGAGTAGAATATTGTCAAGTAAAACAAACATCAGTTTTTTAAGTCCACATTATGCACTTGAAATCACCTAGAAGAATATAGTCCTCATGCTAAATTTCTTTTGGGGGACAGATTCCAGGTCTACAGAACCTAAAGCTAAAATCAGGATGAGTTTCAGTGAAAAGCAAAAGGCTCCGTGAACACAAGTTGCAAGTGTTCGGATTGAAAACGAATTATAAATAGCTTGGGAGTTTCCATATAATGGTGTCATGAGTAAGGATGTGCCAATGAAGTCAGGGCTGCCCTCCTCGCAGCTGTAGCTGAAATGGATCCAGCAGCCAGAGCTCCTTTTCAGAGAAGAGAAAATGAAACACATTGAATTGAACTCTGAAACTTCGGTCCACTCTCCTGCTGAACTCCCCTCCTAATGTTTTTTTTTTTTTTTTCACACATGATCAGTTTACAATGATGTGAGTAATGTAATTGCTGCTTTCCTGGCTAAGGTTTCCACCGCAGCGCTCAATTCTCCATGGCAGCAGCGAGACAGGAAACAACATTTGCATTTCCTGTGGTATGGATTAGTAAACGAGCAGGGCCTGGTGGTATAAAAGCTGAGCATTTTCCAATACATTAAGCTGAGGCCGTTTAATTACTGAGACCACTGTTGTCTTTGGTTTCTGTGGGTTTCCACTTTTAAATAAAGTACGCTGCCTCGGGCTCAGGGCTGCGGGTACAGCATTAACAGAAGGTTAGTTACAGATACAGTTCATCTAGAGATTTCTGTGCGCTCATGCAAACACTCTCATCCTCATTTACTTATTTATGTACTGCATTACATTTGTACTACACGTCGACACATGTAGCATACTTACAGTAAGAACATGTATTGCATGATAACTTTTGTGACCTGTACAACTGATGAACTTTGACCTTCATAATGTGTACTGGCCTGCTGGCTGAACTAGTCAAGCTCCTGGCACATCCACCCATCACTGTTAATTAGCTATTGTGCTTGGTTGGCTGAGCTTGTGCCTGTATGACGAATAAAACATGTTTTAAATGTTCAGTCACAAGTTGCAGCACAGCATGTCACGTCATGGCTCTATGGATGACATTGTTGGTCGGTCAATCACTGCCACTTTAGTCCAGACTGGAATATCTCAACAACTATTAAATGGATTGTCAGGAAATTTTGTACAGACATTTATGATCCCCTGAGGTTCACATTTGTGGTTTGTGGTTTTGAGTGAAATGTCTTGGATTGTTTGTCATGATTTGGTACATACATTCATGGGTAAATTTTAACAACTCTGATGATCACTTAACTTTTCATCTAGTGCATTCATCAGGTCAAAAATATTTTGGTTTATGAACAAATACCTGCAAAACTAATGACATTCCCATCAGCCTGAGCTATACTTTGTGTTTAGCGCTAATTAGCAAATGTTAGCATGCTAAGATGCTAAACTGATGGGGAACATGGTGAACATTGTACCTGCTTAGCATCCTTATGTTAGCATTGTTATTGTGTGCATGTTAGCATGCTGACGTTAGCATCTAGCTCAAAGCACTGCCATGCCTAAGTACAGCCTCAAAGAGCCACTAGCATGGCTGTCGACTCAGTTTTGTTTAGGTTATATTTACCTCTGTATGTTTAGTATGGTTGCTGATTGGTATGGACCGCAAATAAACCAAAAAATACTAAAGCTTCTGAAAAGAAATAAAAATTTGTTTCACGTGTTTGTTTCAACAATTGTTCTTCTTCATGTACAGGTGCATGTCATTTGACCCTCTCAATAGTCAATGATAATATTTTTTATTGTTGCACCTCTCTCTCTCTCTCTCTCTCATGCCAAATTAATAAATTACAATGTCAAGTAGGCCCAGTTCTTGAAAACTTGATGGGAAGCTGTTTATGGAAGTTTCCTGAAAAAATGTAGTTTCTTTCTCCTGAGGGTGTGTCTTTAAAATACTCCTCCTATTTATCATATTGCTTTATAATGAATAGATCACATTAATTGAGATTTCCAGGCATCCTCTTATTCTACAGGGCAATGTAGTCACTTAAATTTCATTTATTTAGTTAATAGCTTCATTTTATGAGGTTACAGACTTCAGTACAACACCAATATATGCATCCTTCACTATCACTAACCCAGGAGATTTAATAGTGGCTGTGAGAAAATATTCAATGTGTCTGAGTTAACTTAACCTCAGCAGAGAGATGTGGACTTTGGCTCTCTTAAATTAGATTTAAAAAAGGCTTTGCTGGAGACGCTACACAGGATGACGCCACCATCTGTCACACATTTGTCTACGGTTTTACAATCCATTCTGCAATATTATGGTAGAAAGTGTCTACACAGCCCCAAGCAATGAATGAAATATTAATCTGAGGAATGTGGAGTGTAACACAAATCTGTCCAAAACTAAAATGCAGGGTGAAAAAAGCTGGTTTTGATTAACCAAAACAAGCCTTCACTGATAATGACTGTGCCGCACATTTTCAGATTTCATCTCTTCATCTTAGAGGACATAGTTGTTGGTTGTTTTTTTTTTATTGATAACAGATTAAGATATGTTAATGTCATAAACTGAATTTCAGCAGTAAGAGCTGTGAAATGACTTAATCTATCCAGAAAATAATGTTAACTGTTCTCACACTGATAGCAATGATCTGAACATTTCTCCTGCAAGCTTTGTATCAGTTTATGAAATTTAAATCAAGGCCTGTCATATGTGTTTGGATAAATATAAACTGGCGTCAACCAAAAGCTGCCAACATTTTCTCTTAAATGTAAATTCAGCTCCACAAATCTGCTGTTCTAAGAAGTATGAGTTCAGTATCTGCCAATTCACTACACGACATGCTGAGAATATTCTTACCATAAGATTATTGCTCTCTGATAATGCTTCCAAAGCATCCTTGGTTTCCTTGCTGCATCTATTTCCCCTACAGAGAAAGACGACTTCACTAGAATTGAGGGGACTAGACAAATTTGATTAGCACATGCAATGTAACTTATATTTCCTGCAGTTCTGACTCTGTGAATCTCAAACAGCCCAAGGCAATATACTGCTACTGTGGCTTGGAAGATCACTGTATAACTGCAGTTGTTTCCATGCTGTGTGGGTGGAGTGGTGGCTGAGTTCACACAAGTTAATACATGCAGCATCAATAGCACAATTAATATTGATGTGCATGTGGTAATAGTTTAAAGTTATTAGTGATTAGATTTTTTTTTTATTTATTAACTGGGTTGTTATTCATTGGCCTGTTTAAAAGTGACAGTTTTCCTGATAAGTTACTTCTAGTAAGTGCATACCTTTCTCACAGCAGACATTTTGAAATGTGCAGGTGTAACGAATAACATTCATGATGATGGCTGTATCCCATTTAAGTGTCCCACGAAGGCATGGCATGCCAGTGCGCGAGCATGCCAAAGCCCTGGAGCTGAAACACCTAATGGGAGGCTTTCATTATTAATGCAATTTGTGACACCTGTGTTTGACATGTCTGCTGTGAGAAAGGTGTTTGCATAACATTGCTGTTGAATGGAACAAATAACAACGCTTCAGAAGCAAAGAAGCCTGTGATTTTATGACAACAACACATTACATTAGATTACAATCAATTTGTCCAAAGCGACTAGTATATTTTTCCATCCACACACATTGACTCACCTCTTTATTACCAAACAAGAACAGCGATATTGGATAATTCTGCAAAACCCTGTATTATGTTCAATGACAACATTTTTAAAATTCTGGCTTTCTTTCATAACTGCACATGGAAACTACTGTATGGATAAATTTAGGGAAGGTGGTCAGTAATATGCAGATTCAGGTTGACTTATTCCCCCCAAATGCAAATGGCCTGTGTACTGTTACCAGCTCATTTCTCATTATTTTGAGCCCATGAGACTTCTTCTTTTAATTTTTTACTCTAACATTATGCTGCCCCGCTGCACTAAACTTTCTCCACTTTGGCCCCAGTACATTTCTTTGTAATTAGAATACTTCTAAGGTTGTCCACTTAAAGTCAATTGCTGTAAAGTTCATCTAAAGCTCATAAGGTTTTATCGATTGCAGTATTATTCACTGCAGAAGCAATTGTCCAGCCTTTTTAAAGGTGTCTGGAAATTAACTTTGCTCACAGCGTCTCTGTTGGCTTAACATCAGCTTTGGCCCTGAATTACATGGTTCACTGTTGTGCATAGGCTGCCATCTATCTTTTCAGATAGTTTAATTTGTTTGGGCGGTTTTCTTTGCATAGATTCATTGTAGTACGTGGCCTGCTAATTTGTTATCAATAATATGACTGTATGTACACTGTAACGTGCCTACAGGAGGGGTTAGGGTAAAGGCAAGTCAGTTAATGACTCACACGCCCACAAAGATGCAGGGAAAGCTAGTGTAAAATATAGCATTTCCCCAGCTTTGGTGTGCATTGAAACATGAGCCGAATATAGACCAAACCCATGATTATTTGATAAATTATGCTCCTCTGAGGTCTGAGTGCTCTTCACTGGTAATTTAGGACAGAGGTGGTTAGATGTGTAATGTACAATACAGCAGCGAGGGGGGACATGCATGACTAGCACGTACACCTCAGGGAAGTGACGGTCCACTCATCCTCTCCTCAATGTAGGTCACACTTTATTTTTTTTTGGGATGGCTCCATAATGGTGTTTAGCTGAGGGGGTTAGGGAACAGGAACACTACCACAAAAGTTCCAAAGACTATGGTACACACTTGGTACACCAAGACAACTTATACATGAGGGCAGACTGTACACTACTGCTTGGTCTTGCAATCAGAATTCTGTTCTTTAGATTTTAGCTGCTTCATTGTCAACCTGTTCATTTTTTCCTCATTTCCTAACTTACTTCACTGAAGAGTTTTATTTGGCTCCAGGCTCCCAGGGCACTGTTCCCCAATATCCGCAAGGGGGAAAAAAGTAATTGAACAAGTCTTTTCAACACAATAACACCAACACTGCAATAAGGCTGGTGTACATCCAGCTTCAGTCCTTTGTCAGTGTCTACACGGGATGCGTTCAGGCACACTATCAAATGTAGATCACTCGTTAGTGTGGAAGAAAATAGACTTTAAGCTTAAAAATATACTTCTGGTCGTGGTTACCTGTGTAGACAGCTGTATTGATTACATAAACTGATTTAAAATAGGAGCGTAACTGTTCCGTCAGGCGCGTGTAAAACTCCTGTGTGGAGAAGGCTTGAGCGTTTTTGATCTGGTGCCGCTATCAGTAGGACAACATCGTTGGCCAATGTTTCGAAACCGTTAAGTAGGACGGTTTGGTTAAATTTAGGCACCAAAACTTCTTTAAAAAAAAAAGAAAGACTGTCAGTAGGAAACTGGAAACAAACTGTCTCCCATGTCAGAATCACACGCTATGTTGTCCCATTCATCCAACCTGACCTGCGCCCTATGATGTTTTGTTGCACCATAACAAAGTCACGCTGTTTTTGTCTTTCCTCCAACGAACGGCTGGTGAACAAACAAACTTGTGCTGTCATTCATTTAGATGCTGAAGTTGCAAAGAATGCTTTCAGGCTCAAGCAAAGAAAGTCAGTTTCTCCGTTTTCTTCTGATACGACATGAAGGCTGTAGAAGACTGGCAGCAAGCAAAGTAAACAAGGAAATGTTTGAGCAATGCAAATTAATAAGTCAAAGGGCTTTTGTAACTGATGTTACAGTCCTATATCTATTGTGGAAGATGTGATTAAATTCCGTATATCTATTACAATATATGTAAAGTGGCACAGTGAGTTTAATTTTGTTGAAAGGACTTGTTTTGATTCATTTGCCCTAGATGTGAGAGGCAAGGTTCCACTCTGAATTAAGTGAAGACATTTTCAACAAAATCAGAAGTCATGATGTCAAAAACTTAATTACAGTCCACATTGAAATGAGCCGGATCCGTCCTTTAAATATTTAGTCTCAAACATTTACTTTGGGCCCGCCTCTGCCTAATGAGTGGGGTTTAGGCTCAATGGGATCCCTCCTAATGAATACTAAATGAGCCATGTCTCCACGGATCGGCTTCAAAACAAGCGTCCTGGGGTAATGGGATATTTGGCTTAGCTGGTGATGACCACTGATCGGTCAAAGAATGGTGTCAAAGAAACACCATGAACTGAAAGCAGTTTACCTTTGACTGTTTAGTTTGCCATTTGGCTAATTCAGCATCCTTAATGACCCTCACAATGGAGATGCTAATAATGGAAATCAGTTTTAAGCTGAGGTTTTTGTGTTTTATTTACAGGACAGCCTCTGTAACTTCCAGACCTTCCTTCTGACTTTTTGTTTACCAAGCAAACTCTTGCAAGCTGACTGCGCTTAATATAGCTTCAAACCAACACCATAAAAATAAGAAAAATTACTCATCCGCCACCGCTGGTAGATCCCTAACATTGTCTGCAGTCTGGGAAGAATAAAGCATGTGAAATAAATCAAAGTTGTTTTTGCATGGATAAAAATATGCCGTTATCTGACTTCTCAGTTGCAGTCTTTGACCTGTGGGATATTTACACTTCAAACATGTCTACCTTCCAACAGCCGTTATTCCTGGTGGGGGTTGGGTCCTCTGAGCACAGGTTAGACCCTTGAAGAAAATAAGGCGGAACTGTTTGGATCATCCATCCTCCCTCTGGATGACTGTATTGCCAAATAACCTATCCAAGGTGGGAAAGGGGATACAGGAGATACTTGGAAAGGATAATTGCAGCTGACAGGCCTATTACTTAATCAAACTCAACACTTTTAACTTATTATTGAAGGATAATTTCCATTATCTAACCCGTGCCATAAGTATTTTTTCTGCAGAGATCTTGCTCAGATAGCAGCTCTCTGTGCGGGGGCCTATAATGTCACTCCAGTTCCCATAAGTAACAAAGAGATGAGAGTATTCGCAGTCGACTGCCCGTCTCAGGTGCCATTATGGCTCTCAGAGGAGACATTACAGGGTGGAGAGAGAAACGGCAACGGAGAGAGAAGATTGCCATTACTCACCTTGCACAGCAGTAAGCGAGGAGCATCAATAACACTGACAGAGGTTCAGCTGTCTCAATGTAATTCAGATAGGTGGGTAACGGGCGAATTGTTAGCCTATTAACCGTAATGAGTTTCACCTTACAAGTGGCTAAATGTAAAGAAGTACATTTCTATCTATTCTCCTGAGCTCCTTGTTTTCCCTGTGTTCCAGCTCCATTTTTTGGGGGGTATTATTCATTCCTAAAGCAGTGCTCAGTTTAATTGGGGACATTAGCCTAGAAATATAAGGTATAAAAGTGCTTGTGACGAGAAGTTTGGCAGTTTGAATCCCAAACCGGCTGTATAATTTGAATACGAAGCACTCTGACTGCCCTTAAAATGCTCTGTGAAATTCATTTTTAATCATTAATTCAGTAAAAATGGATTTGTGCCAAAATCTACTTTTGCAAATAAACAAAAGTCTTCAGCTTCATCTTGAGTTAATTGTTGGGTGTGGGTGTCAAAAAAAGGTGTCAGGAGAATGTTTGTGCCAAATTTCATAGCAATCGATCTAAAAGTATGTCATGGCATGGTTATATACCAGCAGACTGACTGTAGCAAACCTCCCAACTTAGACTGCATTTTAGTTGACTCTCAAGAAACCGTTCCTTGATCACTTTGGATTGTTTTGCATCACAGTCTCATTGAATCAAAATTACAGAGAAATAAATGGGAAAAATGCTAAACATGATAAAAAACGATAACACTGTGAAATTTCATATATTATAAGGTAGAATAACTACTTGCTGTTACACATGACTGTAGACTTATGCTCAGTTCTATACACAGTATATCAGCAGTTTAATACTATAATAATCTACCGGCCTCTTGATGAAAAAATCAATAACATTAGATTATAGTTAATCCAACTTTAGCCATATTGTTCCTATACTTCTAATTTGCAACAGCAAATATATTTTGAAAGAAACGTAATACCGCCCAAATAAAATTTTCTTAACATAATGAGGAAACGTTGTTAATCAATGTCTTCACCTTGTTGCAAACTTATTGTTAATACTGAGTGCAATAGCAAAATGTTCAGTGATGTATTTAATTTGTTCTCCCATCCACTCTTGCAATACAATATTTGCCCGTAGTGATTAAAGCATGATTAAACTTTCTTATGGTTATGTTTAGACACTCCTTGGTTAAGTTAAGGGAAAGATCGGGGTCTTGGTTAAAGACAGACATGATGTGTTTACTGTCCTGACATTTAGCTGTAACCACTATCTTTTCTTAACCTTAACCAAAGTGCTTTTGTTGCATAAACCCAACCACAGACGGGACTCAGGATGCAAACTCCGGTCTCTGGTTTGTATAACTTGCGTGCAGTGCAAAAATGTTGTGCTTCCTTTACTGAAAACAAACATGGCCACTGAACATTATCCAGGTGGCAATTCCGTTTCCTTCAAAGCGTAGTATAAGAGTAGTATATGAAGGTGATTTCTAGGGGACCGGTTTTCAGTTCGCAGTACCAGAATGCTGCGTGTAAGCAGTAGCTCTTTACCCTCAGGTACTTGTTTGAAGCTCTTAAGGGACCAGTATACTCCATCAGAACTCCTTGTCAGACAGTTGAATATCTTCGGAAACACCCCTTCCCCAACACCGTTCTGACGTCAGTTTGGGGGAAACTGTTTCTGACCATTTTTGCAACTTTCCAAAACGGACGATCCAATATTCACACGCACTTCACGCTGTGCAGGGGTGAAAACGGAGTCAGGGTTTGAACTTCTCTCTTGTTTTCAGAATTGACACAACAATTTCTACCACTTTTCACGTGAATAACCAAGTGCAACACTGTGAACGTCTTCCAGAAGAGACTGCCTGAAGATGTGTGCCATTATCTCCATATTTAAATGATATCACATCTCCCCTCTCTCTGTGACAGCCGGCTTTTCACTGCGCCTTCCAGTGTGGCCGTTCAGAAGAACTATAAACACATTTTATTTACTATATCCCGGCCCTTACTTGGTCAGCAGCTGAAGCCTGAGGGTTTCCTGGCAGCTCTCAGGACTTTGCAACTGTCTAAGCTGGCTCACTGCATAAACATTAAAAACAGAGGTTAATGAGGCTGCATAAGAACTGGCTTCAAATGTGAAACAATGTAATCTCATAGGAGTTTGGCTTCTCAATAGGAATTTGAATAATAGAGTGATTTACTTTCCTTGTCATGCTGCTTTTACTCTAATGTTGCTTAATGGTGCTAAGTTTTGGAGATCCTTAAGCCTGCAGGTTCTTTCTCTGTGTAACACCCAAGGGACAACTCCTAGCTCTAATGGATGTAGCTGCAAAAAAAAACAAAAACTGTGGATCCACTGTTACAGTCAGTGAGTACAGTATATCCCTGTCTGGAGCACAGTAGTCTACAGCAGGTACAGAAATTCCTACATCAATAACACACCCCAAGACAGAACGGGTATGGAGGAGCCATGTTTTTGTTTTTAAATCTGCACTCTCAATGCCCTGGTGGTAAGTACAAAAGGTTGGTTTTGGATAGATTTTCTTTTTTGGAGGAACTATAGGCAAAATCTTTCATCCATACACCAGGGAGGCACCCAGGGAGTTATCAAGAGAGGTGAAAGCTCTCAGGGGAAATGAGAAACGAAGGAAAGGGGAATCTTAAAATCAGCACAGTGCAATAATGTGCAGTCCAAATTCAGAAGGTTAGAGAGAGTGAGCTACTACCTCGCAATGTTTTTAAATCTAAGGATGGTGTACCGTTGCCAGCTGTATGTGTTCATGTCTGTGTTTGTATGTCTCTTGTTTGTAATGTATGCATGTGGGCGGCTAATCGTCTTTGATACCGAATGGAAGAGAAGGCAAGAACCTTTAATGCTGCTCCTCTGTCAGCAGAGCAGAAGATCCTTGACATTATCACATCACTCACATTAAAGTCATCATCATTGGAACGAAATGTCAAATTGGGAAAGCAACAATCCCAGTAAAACGAGTAACCTTTTTGCTGTGCGTGCTCAGTGTTCTTCTGGAGTCCCCGCTGAGCCTTTTCTCTGCAGTCGTTCAGTCACTGAGGCCCTGTCTTGCAAATTTTCTTGACATTTATGAAACGCGATTAGGTGGGATTTTTTGCCATCCGTGCCAAACATACCTCTAAATCACATTATGCACGACACAGTAAACAAGCTTCCACGTTAGACCTGAAGATCAGCGTTGGAAAAGAACACTGATGCATTTTGATGTCCACACCTAGTCTGATTTTATTTTTTATTTTTTTTTGCAGGTCGAGTGACAATAAAGCATGTAGAGCTTCAGTCCGTGTTTCCGACGTTACCGTGGCCTGCTACGGTAAACAAATCTGATCTCTCTGAGGTTCACACCTTACACTCCTGCTGATCTGAGAGTCAAAGAGACACCATATCAAAGACCCGCAAGAACTGGGGTGCACCACGGCTTTAAAAAAAGACTTGAAAAGAATTCATAGGCATAAAGTTCAAAGGCAGTGTTGCTAAATGATGTTCTTTTTTTTCTGAAAACTGCTCTTCTGTGGGAACCCAACTTTAGTGAGTTGAGATTCCTATATTTAGACTGCTCCTGCCATTACTAATCAAGGGGTGAGTAGAGGGTGGCTTTTTGTGCCAATTTAAACCAAATCAAAAGAAATCACTGAGTCGTCTAATAAGCACATTTAGAGCAAGGCTCGATCCCTCCACATACAGGATCACTAATGACAGATAAATAGATGAATAAATACAGAAAATAAATGAAAAATAAAGTAATTAATGCAGGCGATGACAGGTTTCCCATTTTCGTTTTGCATGCAAGACTAGCAGAGCATCACAGCGTGGAGACAAAACCCAATTGGCATCCAGATGTGTATTGGCATTGTTTCCCCTGTGATCGATATTATTGATAGAGACTGCACGTAGGCCTCTATTGCACAGATCAATGGGCTGCCAGATGGACTAATTAGGAGTGGCGTTTTATTCATATCTAGTCTTGTATAGATACCAGATTAATCCAGAATAGGACAAAAGTTAAGTATAGACGTGTATTCAGAGACATGCTGTCTCGCAGTACAAAGGTCACAGGTTTTATTCCCAATGTACAATATGAAATGCATATTGTATATATTTGAGAGAGATATGTGGGGGAAAAAATACCTGTTACAATGTCATGTGTGCTCTAAAATGGCTTTAAAAGACTATAAAATACTAATCATTTCACATACAGCAAACACACAGGGATTTTTCTTGTTAAATTTGCTGCAGTCTACCTCCATCTGAACAAGTAATGAGGCCATTTGAGAATCCAAAAGGACTTGATCATTTCCCATGTTGCCATTACAAATACACTTATTGCTTATTGTTTTTTTTCTTGACACATTTTCATAACATAAGGTGGGCTCTAATTTTGTTCAACTTCTGCATGCGCACAAGGACTCACAAGTACACATTCCTGCCAATGGATTCACGTCATTTCACCGATCTACAGGTAGCAGTAACACGCCAAGATATGCAGCAATGACCAACAAAGGCAGAGAAGAGGAAAAATGCTAGTAAGTAAACAAGTCTGGATTTGAAAAATTAAAAAAATGTTTTACGAGGAAGGAAATGCATTCAACAAGTTTGTTAGAGCTCAAGGATACATACAATGTGTTTTGTTCATGATAATGTATGCACAGCATTTATTCACATGCTTATTTGGCCAATAAATATATATAATAAATATAAACCTGCCTGATAGGAGTTTCACAGTTGCTGTTGGCAACTACGCCTTCATCTGAAACTCTGTTTTGTGATGCGCCTCAAGGTTCTGTCCTTGGTCCTATTCTGTTTGCCTTCTATATGCTTCCCCTTGGACAGATAATAAGACACTTGGCATACTGGCATTGATGATATTCAACATCTGATTTCAGCCTCAAAATGTAGCAAAATTGTTGCTTTTAATAACTGTTATAAAAAAAAATTAATGGCAGGTTATTTCCTACAGCTCAATACAAAACAGAAGTTCTTATTTCTGCTCCACCCAGTCTTATCCCTAAGGTCTTGGTTCTCTTTCCTCTTCTGATTAATCCTCCCTACAAAATCTATCTAGGTGTCACAATGGACCAAGATCTGACTCTGGACCAGCATGTCAAGTGTTTGATTCATTCCTTCTGTTTAGACTTTTCTATTTACTCTAATTCTAAAATGAGTTCTATTTGATGGTGTTTTATTTTTCCTAAGTCTGTATTTATGTTGGTTGCCTGATTTCTTTTGTGAAGCACTTATATATATATCTCAAAGTTACTTACCTACTGCTAAAGATCATTCTGATTTTGACAGACAGAAGACTGTACATAAAAATGACTCTGTATATTATTTAAATGCTTCCAAATCCTCATGCCTTAAGTGATTACAAAACATCAAGTAATGATCTTTTATTTTGACACTTTTTCACACACATATACAACTATGAATTGTCAGACTCGGGGCCACACAGTCCCCCTCAACAATATCTCTCTCAATCAGCGCAGCAGGTGACGCCACTGTTAAGTACGCTGGCTGTTTGCATTTAAGAACACAAGAATGATAGCCTCCAAGCAATGTTAGTGTGTATCCTATATATAAAATATGCTTGATTTTTTCTTCTTCTTTTTGTCCCCCATAGAGAGAACCCACACAGCCCCGTGAATATATTCCGTTTGATATTCTCTGGGCTGCTTGATCTTGATCCTCTGCCTGTTTTCCTGTGCTATGAATATATTACAAGGACACAAAAGAAAATAATTTTATTTGGGGGGGCAAAACACAGGGCTGGATGGCAAGGGAGGGGAGGATAAGAATGGCTGAGGATGGCCATGGCATTATCCAACAGTACTTTTCATAAGTAGTTTTCTGAAAAAAGTGAAAGTAGGACACAGTTTTATCATTTTGTCGCAAAGCTTGCAGCTGTGACAGTGATTGCCAGTAGTTATCAAGCCACTGGCAACTCACTATATTGCACATAACAATCTGGCATAGTCTCACAGCTGTTCGTATGCCGCCAACTCCCACAGGAACAAGGTACCGTCTTTCACGTGTCCACGAGGAGGTGTACGAGGTATTTGTGTAAACATTTCATTTAAGCTCCCACATGTCAATGCAGAAACATCTCACACTCACAGAAATACATTATGTAAAATAGAGTTTTCCACATTCCTGCCCACAGCTGTACGCTAATCCTATCAAAGTGAGTGTGACAGAGGATGTTTTCACGGAGATTGAGACCATATGAACACAGGCGCTGTCTACGGTAGCTCAGAGGGACAGTGGGAAGTCACTGACGTATGTTGTTACAGTAGGGGAAAGGACAAACCATTTTTATTTCACTATCACTTGAAAAAAGTAAGCAAAATACAATTTAATTAGGTATTTTGTCCCCCATGTGAATTAACTTGTTATTGGAAGACTTTACTGATTTGTTGTTAATGGGAGTAATCAACTTATGTTATTATTTCAAGAAAGGGATTAACATGGTTTGAAGGTTTGAAGGATTTTACTAATAACCCAGTTTAATCGACACTCAAATCTGTCTCATATGAAATTTACATTTTTAGAAAAACAAAATAAATCTATAAAGTATTTATATACCCTAATGAATCACAGAGTGAGCAAAAAAAGGTTTATTGCAGAACGTTCAGGTGAGGTGTTGATCCCACTTTATGGTCATTTTTGGAGGCTGTTGTATTTGTATTGTGTTTGCAATATTTTGTCCTCTAAACTGAACGACTTTCCTTAGCTTAAGGTAACTGTATTAGTACCTTTACATGGCAATTTGAGAGTATTGCCTTAAAACCCGATTATCTTTGTTTTGTGCACATGTAAGAGATGATGAGATGTTTATGAGACATTCATGTAGGCTCATTATCTTGGTATGGACCTTGTGTAAAGTCACTGGCCATGTTACATGCTGTTCTTAACCTGGTTACCCAAATAACCTGCTTTGTATTGATGCATGTAAACATCATAACCTAGAAAAACCCTGTTAAAATGCCTTGCTTTCTCAGATAATACAGGTTGCTGTGACACTGAAACATCTTATTCCTTTCAGATGCCATCTGTGTGCACTCAGTTCCTTTCAGTTTCTACAGAGAATATTGCACAAACTATTCATGGCATTATAATGTATTTTCCCTCAATTAGAAGTAATGTCAAAGAAGGAACAGAGACATCTTAAAATGACATGAAAAACATGAAAAATGTTGTTTTTCTAATGCGACAGAGAGACTTAGTCACAAGCAAACCAAAGAACAAGACCATAACCCCTTGCCTGCTCGCATCAACAAACAATACAAAAGGTGTATCATACTGGCAGATTTAAGAAAAAATGTGTTCAGTTCACATTCAGGAATTAATGACTGTACATCAAATAAAAAAGATTTAGTGGTGAATGTAAGCAATAGTACATGACAAGGTATACAATGAGGCAGTCTTTTTTTCTATATCCCAACCTCTGTTTCAGTGGAGTGTATCATCACATTTATGGCTGCTTATCACAGGTGAAAAAGAGAAGCTGTGTTCAAATAATCATGCATTTTTAAAGACAAAGTGAAATGAAAAATGCATTTTCCAAGTTAATCTAGTGTCCCTGTGTTAATTGCTCATTTATCTCTTTATATGCTAAATATAAAAAAAAATGATTTTCAGTATTTTTATAAACAAAATCCCTTCTTTCTGTAAAACATAAAAAGCTGAAGATATTCTCACGACCATTTCCCTGTAACTTTCAAGTTAAACACTTTCTCAGATCAGGAGCAAGAGGATGAGGGAGACACAACACATTCTTAGAAAATATAACCAAAGTTTTTCACAAAATGACATCCAAACACACACACGATATTCTGCTAGCTGACAACTCATAAGCCTCTCTCTATCATTCTGTCTACCACGACTCGCTAGCTAAAAAAGTGCAGTTTTATATGATGGGAGCGGTTAGCTAGTTGCCCCAAATCAGAACTTGGGAGCAGATCAGAGGAAAAATGACAAGGCCCAAGAAAGGGAGTACATGTTGTAATTATAATACACTTTGATTACGTGTTATGGTAGACAGAATTACACTTTTCACAGTCAATACCAAGAATTTAGGTGTATTTGTTGGAATCATTAGATTTACCAGTGCTTGGAAATCCTGTACATTATTTTACAGAACTATTCTGATGCAGAGGCTAAAGAGATGAATTGCCAAGTGGGTCATGAGAAGTTCCCACATGGGTGGATGGAAAAGCAATAAAGCAACTTCCACACTCTCACACATAGTCTGCTGAGAGAATAAACTCTGGGATTGATGGTATCACTTGTCATAATTTCACTTCACTGCACAGACAGCTGAAGAAAACCATTCTAGTGCTTTTGAAATCTGTTATCTCGCTTGCATTAGTGCAGAATATATAGGCAGGTGAGGCGTAGAGGAAGAGCACTGTCTTTATCTTAAAATTAAGATTCAATTTCAGGCGCTGATAAAACCCTGTTTGAATTTCACAACTGAGTACCATCAAAACTCCTCTACCGAAAATCCGTTCACAGTTGGCAGCAACAACCAGACATAAGTGGTAGCACTCAATCTAAGGCATGGATGGGGGTTGATCCCATGATTTTTGGTTTACAAGACCAACGCCTTACCACTTGGCCACCACGCCTATGCTAACGCTGCAATAGTGAAATTTACTTTTTCCAACTCTGTCAGTTCAATATAGAACAAATCCTGTGAGTCTGTGTGGTCAGAAATGTATCATACATTTTGTCTTGTATACATTTTTACCACAAGAAAGTCATTGGGGCTTACTTTCTGAGATAGCTCAAAAACTGTTTCATCCTTTAAGCAGTGTGGAATAAGTCAGACACACTCCTCTCACGCTCTCAACTTTCTGTCATCAAAAGTATTTCTGTCACATCTCCGCTAATACAAACCGCAGGAAAAAGGCTTTTACCACTGTCAAAAAGGAACAGCTCAGACTCCTATTTTAGTGTCAGTACATGTGTAACTTGGGTTAAAAGCTGATGTTTTGGAGGGTTTGTAAGGTTAACCTACTGAGTTTCATGAGCAAAGCTTTGGCTGTTTATATATAATATGATTTTGTAACGTACTTTTTACCTTTTTCTGATCTAAGAGTGATCACTTTTGATTCGTGGATGTAGAAAAATGGCAAGCCCCTGAGGGATTTTCAAGTGCTGCATTGTTCAGTTCAGTACTGCATTACACTGGTGGTAGAGAAACTGGTTAAAAGGGTTGTTAGTGGGGTTTTTGGGGAGTTTTTTTGGTATCAAAATCAAGAGTCTAACAGCCTGGTGGAGTAATCCTTGTTTGGTAAATGTTGGCACAGGATATTGAGTTTAGAAATAATCATGTTTGTTTCTGAGTGACTAACATGAAAATATGATATTGAACATTGATGCTTTAAATACCTAAAACATGTTCTGGTGTTAAATGTCATTGTAGCTGTGAAGGGAATATCTGGTTGTGAAATTTGCCTACACTTTGCCAATAGTTGTTTTTCCTCACTTTTTTTTGCTGTAATCATATGCTGTTTGATACCTTTGTTTCTCACAGGACGGGTGTTAAAGAGAAACCTGGAAGCCAAAAGGCTCTTTCTCCCTTTTGAAATATTTCCCACCTACAATACATAAAACACATGCACATAGCCTACCTCCACAGCACATAATACCCCCCCCACACACAATCCAGTTACCCTCACAAAAAAGAGATCAGGACTTCCTCCACACTGACATGACTGTTTTGTTAAATGAAGCACATATTTTTCATCTGAATACCTGCAGGTCTTTAAAGCTCAGAACTAAGCAGGTGAAGACAAATACTGGTCACTTATAAATAGACTACATAACCTGTCACAAGTTGCAAGATTGTTGCTTCCACTTCATTTTTATATAAAAGTCTTTTTACAGGAGCTAGGCTTTTTTTAGTGGTGTGGCTGAGTGGTCACCTACCAATGGCAAGTTCGGGAAGCTGAGCCTAAGGCTGGATGAAAGCAAAATGAAAAGAATGGGAAGCAAGGTAAAAACAATGATGTTTTCTGTGTAAACATCCTCGCAATCAGTGACAGTAATGATAATCATCATACTGAGGATTATAATAATGATAGATTAAGAGACTGGACCTAAACTCTGATCTGCATGTTATGGCTGTTCTGTGCTGCTGAAGAATTTGTTGAACCATGTAGTTTTTCACTCTCACAGCAAAATAGTTACCATATGGTACAATAATTGACTCAACGGTGCATTGACTTTGCAAAGCAATTAATGATCTGTCGTGGCTCTGTAGGAATCTCATTTGTTTCTGTTTTTATTTCTTTTCTTTCAGTCTGCCAGCTGACAAAGTGACTGATGAAGCAGAGAAGGAGGAGGCCTGACAGCTCGGCTGGTATCAGTGTGTCTTGGTTAAAGTGCAATGCGAGTGCAAGGCAAACTGCAGAAAGGCTTGTCATCACTGCTGCTTCTGCCTCTGCTGGGGCATCGAGTCATCATGATGACATCTCTGTTTCTCTTTGTTTTGTCTCGTGAATAACTCAAAAACACATAATAGAGATGTCATACTTGCACCACAGGTTCCCCCTACAATCTTATGCTTTGCTAGCAGTCATGAAGATCTTGTTGGTATTTTGTGACTTCTATATAAATGTACTGTATTTTAAAACCAGCTGTTGAAGAGTTCTGAAATTGATACGGGCACACCACATAGTTATGAAATAAATGAATACACAATGCCATTGTGACATTGCCCAATTACACATCACACTATTCTAACATATTGATGCCAAACACATTCTACTGTTAGTGTGATGACTTCTTGTCACTACATTTCTACCAAGTGACCTGAATACTGAAGTCTTATCTGTGTGAGACAAACTGAGGCTTTCATTAATGCAGTGTCACACACTCCCTGTTTTTTTCCACACAGAAACTGAGAATAGAAACTTCAACTATTTTTATGCAAATGAAATTGGATTAGCTCTCCGTGAAATCTGTGCATGTCTGCGTACTTGCTTGTAGATACATATAGTGTACACGCATATACACACACAATGACACCAACCACAGGCAAGTGATGAAAATCTTAACACAGATTTATCACACCTCACATCACTGCCGAATTAACATAAATTGTGTTTAAAAACAAATATATTTAAAGTGGTACAGTAAAAAGCTTAACAACAAATGTTCCACCATTAAACTTTCTGTTTAAAACTTTAAGTGGGAGCTAATAGGCTGCAAAGTGAAATCTTTAGCACCTCTTCCAACTGAATTAGAAATAATTTCATCTCCTTGTCTGGGGCTGTTATTCATTTCCCTCTCTCAAGTCGATCAATACACTGTATTTCAAAGCTTCCATCGCTGTCTTGATTTAATGTTGAATTGCCGTGAACCATATCTTCCCTGTGAGTAGGACCAGTTCTGGGAATTTCTTGCAATTGTTGGACATCAGTTGCCATTGTGGACCAATGTGATGATGAATTTAAACTTGGTTATTCTTTTTAGATTTCACCACGTTACCACACTCGCATCTCACATATCAAGAATTCGTCTGATCCTTATTGTATTGTGTCTGCACATTAGAGCTCAATGCGTTTAAAGGCATTTGAAGAGGGGCATAAGTCGCCATTTCAACCAGTCAATGAATTGAAGGACTGTTTGAAAGGCAATATAAACTACTTTTTAATGTTTCATGCATCTAACAAATGTTCTAGGTACAACTTTTCACCAAAAGCAAAACCTGCCTATAAATTTAAAGGTGAACTCCACCAATTTTCCACCAACCCTGATGATGTCATCAGGGTTATCTGAGCTTGGCCTTGGACACCACAAATTTTGAAGGAAAGTCTGTGTTACAAATTGGGGGCAAACGTTTAAAAGACATGGATGTTTTTGAGGTAAGGAGGTTCTATCAAAAATTCAATATCCAGTCCCATTATGGGAAGTGTAGTATCTAGCATTTTTTGGAGGTTGACCTGTATGGGGACAAAAAGGATTTCTCAGCCTCTGCTGCTTGAAAAATCTGACAACTTTATGAAGGGGCAATGCTAAATCACTCAAGTACTTCTGCAATGACTCAGGAAAAATTCTGCCCATTTTTGTCCATTTTTTGTCTTTAGCAGGTAAGTGAAAGAAAGTAACGGTGCAGGAAACAAAGCAGGGAAAATGGAAGGAATATAAAGGGGTAACCAAAACCAAATAACACATAAAACACCTGTAATATTGCTACATGATGACTAGCTAGCTAGCTAATCGTTTTGCAGGCTTGCTTGCCTTGAGTTGCTCCAGGAGGCCATTTTAAACAAGCCAGAAAAGCACAAACAACAGTTAATAGTGTGTTCATGTAGGACCCCATAGCTAACAGTAAGAACATGATTAAGAAAGTAGGTTTTCAGGGCCAAGCAAAACATACTGTAAGATATAATATGCAAATCCAGAGTGAGATAAAGATTGCAGCCCATCCATCCTAATGTCATACCGTTCTGTCAACCACTCAAGTGTGAAGGCGTTTATCACCAATAATGTGCCTATGTGTGTTGACAATTCACGAGATGTCCCATCAATGGAATTGAAAAGGCTGACTGATCTGAAGTAATAACTAGCCTTCTGCAGGAACGCCGCAGATTGATGGTGCCGATATCTGTGTGTCATGAAGTGGAAAAGCAAATTATGACTCTCAGCATATTGCGTGAAATTGGGGAATCTGCACCTGGATGTGAGTGCTGTATGATAATGACAGGACCACACTCGGAAATGAGATAGAGTTGTGTGTTTAAATGGTTTATTAATTTAGCTTTTACAAAAGGACACAGACACACAGAGCAAAGATCTGTCAGTGACTGAGCAAAGAGGAAACAGTGCACAAGTTATTTATACATTATGGTGTTCAGACAGGGGTGAGTGAGGGGGGACGAATGCAACAGTTCTCCTTTAGACCGTTGCCATCACAGACGTTAGGTCATGACCGGAGCCGCCATCACACAGACTCCTCCACACTCAGACATAGACGAGGATGTGGTTTTAACAGGTTTTACAGACATAGAAATAAAGACTGGAAAGTACCGAAGGTGCAATGAAAGTTCACTGCAAGGTCTTACTGGGGTTATAGGTTTCAAAGTTCATACAAGTGTGGTTTCATGAGACTATATGATAAATTGCTATAACATGAATCACCACAACAATAGAAATGTCCATTACAGTTGTTACCATTTCTGTTAACAACTTCATCTTCACATGTTAACAGCTTCGCTCTCATGTGCTTCTATTCAATTCAATTCAGTTTTATTTATATAGCGCCATATCATAATAAAGTTATCTCAGGGCACTTTTTCATATAGAGCAGGTCTAGACCGACTCTTTATATTTACAGAGACCCAACAATTCCCACCAAGAGCGAGCACTTAGCGACAGCAGCAAGGAAAAACTCCCTTTTAACAGGCACAAATCTCGAGCAGAACCAGGCTCTGGGTGGGCGGTCATCTGCCTCGACCGGTTGGGTTGAGAGAGAGAGAGAGGGACAGAATGCGGTAGTACAGCATAGTAAAGTTCTACATACACATGTAAAGTAATAGTAGTGGTAATGGTATTGATGTTAATATTAATACAAATAATACTAATAGCTATATTATAATAGTAATACTAATAACTAGACCAATAACAACAATAGCAGCAGCGGCTGCCGAGCAGGAACACAGAGGCTGCAGGCGGCCTGAACCACAGATTCGGACTCCGCAGCTCCGCAACCACAGATTCGGACTCCGCAGCTCCGCAACCACAGATCCGGACTCCGCAGCTCCGCAACCACAGATCCGGACTCCG
>LKNJ01003107.1:7612-64133 GCA_002120245.1 Maccullochella peelii | reverse complement strand
TCACATTGCCATACCTTGGCTTTTGCTGAAACAACGCTCCTGACTCGGTGTTATAGGCCTCGTCCTGGGCGAGCAGGCCGCCGGTCCATTCGTCCGGAGACCTGCGCATGGCTCTGCTCTTTAGAGCTGACCACTGGCCTATACAGAGCGGGCCCAGAAGATTGCCCGTCAGCGGTATCTGAACTGCACAGAACTTGCTGAAGGCCCTCTGCCTCATCCAGCCAACTTTGGAAGCAAGAACTGTCTGAAAGAAGATTGTTCCACCTGTGTGTTCTAACACCACAAAAGTTAGAACTGAAGAAACTCTCAATCCTGCACACCCCAGCCAAGTGGGTGTGTGTGAAGATGTCATCATTCCTCTCCCTGCTGACAGAGAGAAAATCCGATTCAAGCCAAATGGCTACGAGGGATTGAACGTACCCCGAAGATGCCTGACGTAGAGACCGGCGTCTCGAGCCGAGTTGCCGCGTGGGGACGAGCACACCCGAGGAGGCCTGAAAGCTCCAGAACGGGCCCACATGAGAAACGTCTCCCTCCTCCTTTCCGGAGAGACTTCTGCCCTGGCTATCTGAAGCATCAGGTGAAACTTTACTTTCCTGTGATATTGGGGTTGATGCTATAGAATACCTAAAGTAATTTAGCGTTAGATCAGGAATAGGATCTTACTTCAATAATAATGATAAATAACCTAAACATTTCCCTCTGCTTCCTAATAACCTCTCAGCTGCTGAATGATGCGTTAACGTGATTTCACTGGTCACTATTAAAATAATCCACTTAACGATCCCCTGTGTTTACACGAGTTAACACAACTTGCCTAAATAATCATTCACTGCGTCATCCGGTATACAATGGTCTTCATTTCATGTATTAATTGTCTGTCGTTGTATTCAGAATTTCATTCATACGTTTATTAATTGTTCATCGCTGTGTATTCATTTGATTTGATTCTTAGTTCTTTCTAAGCTTATTTAGTTGATTTGTTTCATTTATAAATCTTATTGTGTATGGTTACGACATTATTTTGATCCTGCGTGTAGGCTATTCATTTGATTCATTTTTGGTTGTATTTATTCATTAATTGTCTGTCTGGTAGGCCTAGTTATAGTTGTATGTGTAGTTAGTAATTTAATAAACTTTGATCCAAAAAGAACTTGATCACTATGTGGTTTGTGTGTATTAAGTATTAAGGTCACTGTACACGAGTCAAGAGCTCTGTAGCAACCTTTAGACTGAGACTGAATTAATTAATTGGCTATCTTTTTCCCTTTTTCAAGGGTGGTGCCCCGAGGTGAATTTAACGTTAATTAAATTAAAATTATTTATACAAATATTGATTATTTCTGATAGCTGAAGTTGAGTGTCATAGCTCTACTTCAATTTACACACATGCGTATTAAGACCCAGGTATTTGGTGCTGCTGTGTAAGACTAATAACACTACAATACCATTACCACTACTATTCTCGCTCTCTCTCTCTCCTTCTCCTTCTCCTTCTCTCTCAACCCAACCGGTCAAGGCAGATGACCGCCCACCCAGAGCCTGGTTCTGCTCAAGGTTTCTGCCTGTTAGAAGGGAGTTTTTTTCCCTTGCCACTGTCGCCTAGTGCTTGCTCATGGTAATTTTTGTATCTTTCAGAAACAGAAAACCCAACAATCACACACATTTTATGCAGCAAATGGCCAGGTGTGTGGAGATGTGAAAGTAGATAGGATTTGACCTTCTTTCTCATCTCTCTTTTTTCATTCTTCACACAACTACCTCTGTTACTTTTTGTGTAAACAACTGAGTGCAACACCATGAATGTCTTACTGGAGAGACGCAGTTATCCACCTTGGACAATTCATTCATCACGTTTCGCTCCTCTTTGGGACAGCTGCTTTTCACCCTGTCTTTGAGTGTGGCCATACAGAACAGACGTAAACACTTTTGCCTTTAGATGGTCAGATGACACTTTGTATGACATACTATTTTGAAGCCTACTGAAGTGTTAGTTGGATCATGGAACAGCATCTGAACCCCCCCACACACACACACCTTTCCGACATTAGAATTGGGGGCCTATGTCCGACTTTTCAAATATCCAACAAGCATGCCCCCTTCACATCGCGTTTGACCAGGTGTGTGGAGGTGAGAAAGTAAGCAGGGTTTGAATTTCTTTTTTCATTCCTTACTATTTCTGTCACTTTTCGTGTGAACAACCGAGTGCAACACTATGAATGCGTTCCAGGAGAGACTGTCTGAAAATGTGTGCCATTATCCCCATATTTAATGATAATTGCATCTTGCCCCTCTCTATGACAGACAGCTTTGAGTGTGGCCATTCAGAACAGCTATTAACACTAATGCCTTCAGACGTGTTTAGAAGACACATTGTACAAACTAGTTCTTTTCAAGCTTAACTTGACCTTTAGACTGCTTTCACTCTGCCAAAGAGATGCTAGATGGACAACCCAATCACCAAACAAGACACTTTATGTGTCATATCCAGAGATCTGTTCATACCTGACTGAATCTCCAGGTAATGTTTCATTCATACCATTCAACAAACTATAGACACAGAATACTGTAGTTCAATGGAAAATTAAAACAAAAAACATCAAGCTGTAAAGCACTTCTTACCAGTTATCAAGTATTTGCTACATATTTTACATAGGAGTTTAATGTAGCGTAGAATAAAATGGCAGCACGCACCGGCTTCGCTAGCTCTCAAGCGGACCGACTATTTCACTATGTTTTTATGTTGCATCAGAGACTGGCGAACAAGACTTTTTGTTATACTGGACTGGTATAATGACAATTAATTGAACTGAACTGAACTGAATAGTGTGGAGCCACAGCGTGTTCCTGCGGTTGAGAGAAATCACAGCACACAGATCACAGATAGCTGCAGACGACAAAAAGCAATCCATCTGTTCTCTCACTGCAGGGCATGTTCCTCCACTCTCTAATTGGCTATGAATGGCCCCTCGGTTCACTCGGGGCAGCCTTTGATGAGCTTGGAAGACTGGCTGCTTAAGTGGCTTTTGAGTGAAGCTCTTCTTGAGAGGCTGAAAGCAGCTCTGCTGAGAGATGAATACAGGGCGACACGCTAACAGGACGACATGGAAGATGAGTTGCAGAAACAAGACCTCATTAACTGTGCAGTCAAATGTGCCCCTTGTGTCAAGAAACAAACATACAGGCACTGATATGATGACTTCATCTGACACAAAGGCTTTGAATATTATGTAATTTTAAAGCCTGTTGCTGGTACAGATATATACACTCAATCACCACTTAATAAAGGTCCACCTAGCTCAAACTAATGCAGTATAATGTAATCTAATCCAACAGTCCTGCAATAAATCCCACCTTCATGAAGGTTCTAATGTTCAGTTTTTGTTGAAACACCTTTAGAAAGTTGATTGATGTTGATTCTGTTGACATAAGACCTACTGATGAATCAATAATTGATATCAGCCCTCCATATAACTCCCAGTAAAACAGCAAACATGCTGATTACTGAATTTCCAAATTCTAATCCCTCACACAACTCATTACTGAAAAGTTATCACATTACTGTAGCACGTTACTCAGTAATGTGTTACTGCCAAACACTGGTTCAGGTGCTACAGAGAAAATACCTAAACTTATGGTGGTGAAACACATAACTTAATTGTAAACGTAATCATCACAGAATCCATCACATGTAAAGAGCTGGAATCAGCTTTCAGTCAGTGTTTTGTCATCCCTGTCAGTGACCTTCTCCTTCCTATCCTCTGTTTAAACAGAAAATTACATTGCAGGAAAAATCAGCAGCAGTAAGACACTAAACAAGTGTAGAGCTGCTGTGCTGTCGCCTCACCTCTATGACTTCATAATAATTCGGAGGCTAGCCTCCTCTCTGTATTAAATCAGCACCATGCATTAATTCTAATCAGCATGTGTAGCCAGGCTTGACCAGCAGGGCCCAAGGGGCTGTACTGCGTGCGTGCGTGCGTGCGTGCAACATACACAAGGCCAGCCATGCTGAACCATGCTCTTCAAGGTTCACTGCCACTCTCTTGCTGTAGCGGAGCTTTCTATGCACTTTTTGTCAGAGCAGGTGGTCTCTGACCTTTCCAGCAGCAGTCTCCTGAGTGAACCTGACTGAGGTGTGGCCTTTTAACAAACGCCAGCACAAATCACTCAATGCTTGTTCAATAAAAATTGGTCTACACAACAAGATATGGACATATTCTGCTCTAATTGATAAACAGGGAGGAATGGAACAAGAAGCAACATCTACAGTGAACTGTTAGAACTGCGGTTTGTACAATCCAGCACATCTCCATCTCATCATCAAAATAAACAACTTGTGTTAATCTACCTTGGACTTGAGTGCCCAGTACTCCTCTGTGCCGTATTCCACATGTTTGAAAGCAGTCAGGTAGTCGTAGCTGATGGCCGCCGTCTGCAGACAAACAGAGCAGTGACATGTCAAAAAAACTGAAGAGTGAGCAGATTGACCTTTCTTTAAAAAGTATTGTGCAAACCATAATAAAATGAGCGAAAGCATCACTATGGAATAATACTGATATTATCCGCTATAAAGTGTAACAACTGTTATGAATGGGATGACTTGGATCTGAAAGGGCTGAGTGATAGGATGGAGGATTAGCTAAACTAAACAACTAAGCAAAAGCAGTATAACTTTGACAGCAGTAACAGCTGTTCACTGAGATGTCCAGTCGACTCAAAATAAATGGGTTATCCATTTTCTATGGTGACATTTGGTGATTTTTTTGTCTCATGATAAACAAACTATTATGAATTAGTGAAACACTTAAAAACAGAATGTAAGAAAGGCTGTTTCTGCTGCAAAGCATAGAAGGAAAGGACAGATATTCTGTGGAAGAAACATCTGAAGATAAAAAGTAAATGCCTAGTAAGCTCTATCTGAACAAAATGTGGCATTTATAAGCGAATTAACAGTGTGACCAATTAATATGCAGCTATAATTGCCATTTATTGGTCTGTTAATGTAGTAAACGGTGTCTTTGTTTGTTAGAAGCTCTACAGTATTTAAACCCAGAGTGGACACTCTGGGATTAAATAGAGCTTACTCTCTATCTTCACAATTATCATTGTAGGCAGAGTGATGCTACTGATCTATAAGAACTACTTTTGTCCCTTTTTGTTTTAAGTTTTGTCCCTGCCAGGATCCTACAGGAATGATGACTCCATTTTTTCCAATGATCTAACTGCTCAGTAGGGCTGTTCACAGGATGTGATCTGATCCTCTGAAGTCTACCTGCTCCAGAGCAGGTTAGCTGTCCAGCATAGGTTACCATGGTGATCTACCCCAGTTAAAACTGAGCCTGTTTCGTTATACCTAAAAACCTGAGTTAAGGCAAAAGATAGCAGGCCAACTAAGCTTCATGATACAGGCCCCTGTGCACAAAAACGGACAAAATGTCAAACAAAGCATAACAGCATCAAGACAAAAACATAAAACATCTATTTTGTGGGGGTGCATCAAATCCATAATCCCCAAATCAAGACTGGGGCAAAGGTGTGCAGTAACTCACGGTGGCTGCGGCTCGTCCGAAGCGGATGACACTAAGGTCATTGAGGTCCAGCTGTCGATTGTAGAGGTAAAACCCAGAGGAGGCAAACACTGCTGTGGCCAGAGAGGAGACTTTGAGGAGTCGACCAGCCATCAGAGGCACTGTGGGGAGAGGAATGAATATGAGGAATAAGCCCTCACAGACTGCGAGTTGACAAAGTGACGGAAGTTATGAAAAAAGTGTAATGTGCAGAAAACATGTGAAAGCCATTTTTTTTTCAGAACGCAGTCACTGGTTCATCTTTGGTTATCACCCTGCAAAATCATCATTCCACAGCTCAGATACATGTATTTGAGAAGCATGGTGGTTGCAACATTATGTTGTGGGGGTGTTTCTCTTCAGCAGGGAAAGGGCAATTGGTCAGGATTGAAGGAAAAATGAATGCTGCCATGTACACCCAAATTCTTGATGAAAACCTGCGGCCCTCCGCTAGACAGCTGAAGATGGGCAGGCGGTTCACCTTCCAGCACGACCCTAAACACACCACCCAAAAAAACAATGGCTTAAAAATAAGAAGGTGAATGTCCTTGAGTGGCCAAGTCAGAGCCCTGACCTAAATCTGACAGAAAATCTGTGGATGAATGTGAAGAGAGCAGTCCATCGCTGCTCACCATGAAATTTGACTGAACTCAAACAATTCTATGCACAGAAGAATGTACAAATATTCCCCAATCTAAGTGCACAAAACTGGTAGAGACATATCCGAACTGATGGCTGTAATTAATGCAAAAAGTGGCTCTACGAAGTATTAAATCAGGGGACTGATCACTTTTGAAGCCTGTTATTGTAGTTTTTCCATTTTTATTAACTTTCAGAACTGTTGCCTTTTTTCATTAGTTGAATATTATAAGGTTAAATGTGTAAATAAATCTGGAAAAAGATATTTTTAATGGGTTTTGATTTCAGGCTGTAAGACAAAAAAGGTGACTATTTCAAAGGGATGATGATTTTCTACCAGCACTGTACAATGTAAACTCCCTCCAGGTTGCTAAAACCACCATATTCCCAGAGAAAAATACTGAAGACATGACCTCAGCACAATCAATGGTAGCTCCAGTCCTGCATATCCCCCCAAGCACCATGTGTCGCTGTCATTAGCGTCAGGCTTATGATGTTAATGATAAAGCTTTCCAAATGTTTCCATCTGACTTAATTCAATAACATTCTTATTTGCCGTATTAACTGGGAGTGAACAACGAACACAGACTAATATGAAATGTGGACCTCATTTTAAAGTCTGCAGACCTGGCTCATGGGACTCGAGCATTTTGTGCAGGTGATACCCATGATGGGTGAATTAGTGAAATATATGGGTGACATAAAGTGTTAACTCAAAGGGTGCCAGCAGAGGGCGTACTCCCAGCTACTATAGGCAACAACAGCTCTCATGTCAAACTCATATGTAGAAAATGAGGAGCGTTTTCAAAGCCAGCAAGTTGTGGCCCAGTGCCCAAACTGACAAGTCAGACACACTAAGAAGCCCCTCCCCAGCCCTGCTCACTGCACCCTGGGCCTGGCTCACCTGCTACTCAAGTCTCTGATGCCATTTTTAAACATGTAAAAAAGAAAGACGAGAACAATGCCTATCATCACAATCAAGGTCCGATAGAGTGTTTGCCTTGTTATACTTGTGCCACCCAAGTGTGAGGCCCACCCATCACAATAGTTCTGGCTACAGCACTGCTGCACGCACGCACGCACACACGCGCACACACACACACACACACACACACACACACAGTGACATCAGATAAGGCCTGTGAGGATTCAGGTCTTAGGGCAGAGGGTCCACATGGAGATTGGGCCCTCAGATTTGTGGAGCATGGCCTTATGCTGCACTGCAAATATTCAGCTACAACACATTGTGTGCACATTGTGTTCCTGCAACAACGGTTCATCTGCTGTTTAAGCTCACAGGCCCTTGTCAAGCAATAGAAATACCTTTGAAAATTGAAAACCTCTCATACATGATGATGTTTGAAAGATGAAGATATGTATAAAAAAAAAAGACATTTTTCACATCCTCTGTAATTAAATGGTTATACCAGCAATATAGTATTGTGCTTCCACAGAGTTGGGAGACATGCAAGAAATATTAAAAAATTAAAAAGAATGGTCAAAATCAAAGCAGCAGTGGCACAGACATCCTGACTTTTAGACCCTAGCTCCAAAAACACTGAATCCAACATTTCCCATTATGCAAATCAATATCTTATTTTCATTAGAACCTCCCTCCCTGCCTGGTGAATGCCAGTGCCTTTCAAAATCCACACCTGCAGTTTGTAAGGCACGCTTCAAACCCAAGCTGATGACATCACTAAGACACCATCAAGGTTAGTTTTATTTGAGACTGGTAAACTGAACTTCATCTGAGGAAATTGGTGGAATGCCCTTTTAAACAAGTTCACCATGTTGCATTCATAAATTTGGCAATTAAACGTCTTCTTGTTTGTACAGACAGGCTTGGATGTACTTAAATTACACAGAATACATTTTGGACATCACCAGAACCCACTCCCCAATTCGGTAATCACCATAAACAGCTAGTGACAGTTATTCCTGTAAATTACAACTCTCAAAGCAAGTTCTCCTGTCACTCACAACCGTGTTCACGCAAAACAATGTGGGTAGTGGGGAAGAAGACAGGATTTAAGTGCTGCTTGATGGTTTGGGCTAAGGTTAGAGTTTGGATGCGTCTCACGCCAAAGCTCATTTGTATAAGGACACATTGCGGCTGTTACCTAAAGACCACTTGTACGTGTGTTATGCAAAGACTGGCAGCGTTTTGTAACAAGCATGTTGAAGTAGCCTAGACAAACACCAGACAACTGTCAGACTGCCACATACATCCACACTGAACCCTCAACGGGCAAAAAGAACACTTTATGCGGAACAACTAGCTACCTTACCAGTGTCTCCACACGCGTTGTCTGTCTTTCAATTACCGGTTTTCTTTTGACCTCTTCGAGAGTTTTCAACGTCAGAACGAAGAATTCTGGTTAACGTAGTACTACGTGAGATGAAGGCTGCTAAATTTAAATTTGCTACCGGACTCGTACGATATTCTGATAGAGATTACCTTTATGTTTGCCCATCAATAAGGTCCGGGACTGTGTGTGCGTTAATATAGTAAGAATGTATGATGTCGTTGTTTATGATTGATTAAAACTACACCTCGGCGCACCACGATGACGTTTTTCACATACGTCACACATAGTGGTCTGTTGTTCATCAAGAGACACCAAATGGCTGGATAACAATTTGCAAAAAAAGAAACAAAGAAACGAAAAGGTAAATAAACACGAATTCAAAAATAGTCAGAATGTAATTATAAATAAGAAATTTGGATCAAACAAACAAATATGCATCCTGTTTCCTTTCCGTTTTCCAAGCCTTTGACCTCAAAGGAAAACATCACAATGTCAAAGCAATATGTCAAAAAGAAGAAAACATAGCCAACTCAGAAAATTCAATTAAGCCACAGAAACAAATGTGTTGCTATTTTAGATCTGTGGATTGAACTTTTCAAAGAGCCCTTTTTTATATTAAATATTACTCTTCTCATCAAAACCTTGACATCGAAGGCTTCACTGAGGAGTAAAAATGCAAACTTTTCTTTAACATTTTGATATTAATTTCCAGGGGGCCATAAGATTAATAATAATGCCAGAAAATTCCCCTTAACACCCAACCCAGTGGGCAACAATAGAGAACCAGAGAAAAATGCTCAAATTTGCAGGTTCACTTCGGATGTATGTGCCTGTTTGGGACTATTGTGCACAAGGTAACCTGCTGGAGTATATGCCCCCTGGTACCCAAGGTCAAGCCAGCTGCAATCCACTGTCCATGGTGGTGGAGGAAGTACTCAGACTGTTAACTAAAAGTAGTAAAACCACAAGATAAAATACTACAAGTAAAAAAGTGTTTATCTAACAACATAACACACAATGGAATTAAACACTGTTTTTATTGCCATACATTGGAAACTAGTGAATGTTTCATAAACCTTACAAGTTAGCATTAACCTGCTATGTACTGCAGATGGTGTGGGACAGGACAGTTACAGGAAGTACAGCACTATCATGGACAATAAATAAAAGACATTACTACTGGACAACCCATTAAAACAATGACAATAATGCTCAGGCCCAAATTCACTGAAGGTGTACAAAAGGAGGAACACTGTCAGGTCATACAGAGACTTTAGAATGGAAATATATACACCAACACTGGTGTACACAGAATTGGCCCACACAGAATTGCAAAAGATTTAAAATATCAAGCAGCGGCAGCAGGAAGAAGAGAAAAAAAAAACGCAGTCTTAGTGAATCTGGGCCTGTGAATAACAATAGCGCATCTTTGTCTGTTTCATCCACAGCACTACCACAGAGCTTCAGTCATATTCACTGTCTTTCTTTGTCTTCTGCCCTGCAAACGGACGTCTGTTCCTCTGAACCTGGAGCTGAAAACAAACAGGGGGAATCAATTAGGATATGAAACATTTGCTACATTTTTTCAGTTGATCATTGTAAAAAACAAAAACTGGATCATTTTTCATAAGCAGTGCCAGCGACAACCTTATCTTTTCTTATTGCATTGTTAGCTTTTATTACAAATGGAAAGATTCATGTCACCGTTTTCAAGTGAGCATAAGCGATTTATCATAAAACAGAACTTTTACTATAATCACAGCACTAGGAATTTGGAAAGTGATTTCATTTATTTTACCGTTGTGGAAAATCTAATAATAAATATAAATACACTTTTTTTACTATTATAAAAGAGTAATAAAATAAATACAACGCATGGAACATAGAAAAGGGGGAGAGTAGACATGAATATAGGATCAAATCAAAATAGGAAAGCGAAATAAATACACATTTAACAAAAAGGCCAAACTACACAAATATCTCTTTCATAAACTTTATCAATTGTTCACTCATGAGCTGCAGGTAAGCGTGACATGAAACTGACATAGCAAGGACATACAGTACTTAGTAATATATCTAGCAGGTCAGATCCTGGTTACGTCTTTATGGTGTTATGTTTTAAAGAAACTACAGCAATCCAAGTTTCTGTTGTGTTGTGTTAATGAAGACACCAATACCCACAAGGCCTTGATTGGTGATGGAGATCATTTTTACTTTTACCTTGGCTCCCTCCAGCACATGTGGGTCTTTCTCAAGTGCATTGTTCAGTCCTTCCTCTGATGTGAATCCAATCCAGCAGAAGCCTCTGTGGAAGCCTGTTTCTTTATCCTGGTGCAACACAAAGCACAGTCAAACACACAAACACAAAAACACAACAAGCCACTCATGCAAGACTTGGCAGGTTTTGCAAAAATAAAACCCAAACATGGTGTTCACTGGGATGGATAACTCAAGATGTTTTAAGTCTCTGTATGTTGATTTTTATCCCATACTGAAAAAAGGGAAATCAATGGCTGCCTGGAAGGAAGAGAACACTATGCTATGAATAGGAATGAATGAATGAATGAATAAGAAAATTGTCATCAGTTAAGTATTCTTCACTAGTAGTATTATTAGTAGTCATTGGTAATAAAAGCTATTTTAAAAGACATTTCGATTACATTAATCTTTATTGCCACTACACACACTAAATATCAGCACAACAAAAAGCAGTTTTGCATCCAAACAGTGCAAACTGTAGCAAAGTGCATATAGATATGCATCAATTAATTAATGTACAGAATGACCAATAAATCAATGGGGTAGTATAATAAGAAGGGGTGTAACTGTGATATGAACAAAAAAACTATGACGTACAGAATGGACAGAACCAATAAATAGTATATACACAGTAGAAAGTCATTCAGTCATTCTAATGCTGGAACAACTTACAAATGGTAGAAGACACTTCTTCACACGGCCAAACTGTCCAAAGTACTCCCTCATCTCCTCTGAAAAACAAACAGGAACAGTTTTTGTTTAAACTGAGAGGCGTTGATTCAACTGTATGGTCATTTTGGAGGCTACCATTTTAATATTGTTCTACACCACCACACACTGGCAACTGAGTGTACGTTGCTTGGTGTTTTAGATGCATATCGAATTGAAAAGCGGCTCTCTGTGATTCAAGAAAGCACTGGTAAGTTTGTCTTTTATTGACATTTTTCACACCACGCGATCTCCTCGCATGCGGAGGCTGTTTGTTAACCGAGGGGACGGTGTGACAGCGATGGCAAGGCTGTAAACAGCATAAAACGCTATACAAAATGAAGGGAGTATCTACAGACGCACATCTCGCTGCCACTAAATATGAATAATAATTTGAACAATTTCATCAACTTACTGTTTGCCATAGTCCATGGTATTTTAGACACGAAGACCTCGAAAACTTTCTTGGACGGCGCCGCCATGTTTCACCCTTGGTATACCACTCTGACCCTTGACATAAAATCACGTGATGCAAAGTGGTCTATATCATAACCTCTCTTTATACATCCATGATCGTAACAGAATAATATGTTGAAAAGTAACGTTAGGCCTTATTTCGATAAACGTGCTTATATTCTTTACACTGAAATCATGTATATTGTACATTTGTTAAAATAATTTACTCGGAAAAGCTCCGTTACGTCATGGCCAAGATGGCAGCCTCCATGGTGGAGAGTGGAGAAGATGCATTTAGAAAAATATTCAAGATTTATAAGAGAAGAAACCCTCCGCCAGATTTCAGCGATGTCATTGACTTCTCCAAAGGTGTTCCGAGTGACAAGGTAGGGAAATGTCAGACCAAGATAAAAAGAAGAGCAGTGCTCAAGAACCACGTGATTGAGTCTGACTGACAGGTTGACGTTGTTTAACCTGCGCATTAAGGGTTGTTAAGACCTTTTAGTGGCGGGTTTAATAAAAATGAGGATTTACGAAACATGAAACCACCTGGAATTATACATTAGATACCAAGTTGGTCTTGCCAGGGTGGGAGGAGGAATCACACCCTTAAGCAAAAGTAGTGAAACTCCAATGTAAAAATACTCTTACAAGTAAAAGCAAGAGAAGTTGGCTGCAGACGAGACGGCGTTGTACGTCCATAATACAGAAGTATTATCAGCAAAATGAATTTAATATAAGCCTTTGCTTGAAAGGTCTTATTACCAAAACATTAAACTGACTACCAGTAACCATAGGCTGTAGATTATTAATTAATGTAACACTAAAGTATGACAGCAGCCATGACACTAGCTTGGTGGATATCTGTAAATGCATTGGAAATAACCCTTAGTGTTTTCTCAGCTGTCTTCTTTAGCCAAGGAGATAGGGAAGGAAGCACTTAATTCATAAGGAGTAAGAAGTTTTGTTTCATAAGGAGTTTGTGTGTGAATGTGGATGTGTCTGTGTGATTGGTAGATAGTTCCAGCTGAACTGGACCCTGCTGCAGTGAGTGATGTGGAGGCTGCAAGGGTTGGATTACAGCCTGTCCGAGACTGGAAAGCCCTCGGTCTGCAGGGCTACCCAGGTAAATGCAGGACAGATAGGGAGACGGGCAGTTCTTTACCTAAATCAAACTCAAATTCCAAGAACTTGACACTCAGACCAAAACTGAATTCAGTATTTACTTGGAGAGAAAACTGACATGGGGCTACAGACAGATGGATGACAAATGAAAGGAAAACACAACATAAAGTCTGTCAGTAAGATGCTGTTCCACCAGAACAGATCAGTGCTTCTTGTCATAGATTCTCCAAATGTGTGGAACTCTACTGGAGGGATGAACAGCATTCTTCCAAAAGATATTCCCTCATTTGGTGTTTTGATGATGTTGGTGGAGAGTACTGTCAAACACGTCGCTCCAAAATCTCCCATAGGTGTTTGGTTGGGTTGAGATCAGGTGACTGTCATAACATATGACATATAAGTTTTGTATTCATTCATTTCATATACAGTGAGCCCTCAAGCTCTGTGTGGAAACATCTGCAATCTGTATTTCCACTTATTTATTCAGGTTTTTCCTTTAATCTGTCACAGACTCTATGTCAGAGCAACTTCTTTCATTGTGGTATACTACTGTAAACCAGTGTTTTTTTTTCCCACCAGTGAGACCACATGTATAACAGTGGGTTTAATCTTATTAAAGATTTTTCACTTTCCGTTTCTATATGACCCACTACTGTATCGTTTAGGGTTCATCTTCATCTCCAACCCGTTCCTGCTGGGCTCCCAACGCTTCTGGGTCAGACAGTGTTTGAAGATCTACCCTCAGAAGCCCAACATCTGCAACCTGGACATGCACATGTCTCCCTCTGAGACCCAGGACATCTGGGGCAAGAGTGTACATGGCCACAGGTGAGACTAGCTGTGTTCCTCCCCTCTGACAATTCTGAATGGATCTGTCTGACCCAAAACCTGGGACATCAAAGAGCTGTAAACAGTCTTTGATGTGTAAATCGGTGAGAGAAAAATGTATAGGCCTTTTGTGTCTCCAGAAGGAGCTATATATATTAAAGAAATTCCCCACTCGCCCCTGCGGGTGTTCTATTACTCCTTCAAGCTTGGGTCCTCTACCAGAGGCCTGGGAGCTTGAGGGTCCTGCGCAGTATCTTAGCTGTTCCTAGGACTGCACTCTTCTGGACAGAGATCTGCCTCAGTAAGTGTGCTCTGTGTTTGATCCCCTCCACAGTTTTCTTCCCTCTGGAAAGAGAGAACCAAAGACTCTACTGGAGAAGCTGCGCTGGGTCACTCTGGGATATCATTACAACTGGGATACCAAGGTAAGCAACACACCCTGCTTTGTTAAAGGATCATGTAGGTAGGATTCAAATGATGTAGAGTTGTATATGCAGATATGAATACCAATATTCTGATCATAAATGTACAGTTTATTACTATATTTACATTACAGTTTATCACAAGATTCTAATTCTTTCACATTTCTCAAACAATTTTTTTTTGAGGATGTTATCCTCTGACCCCTGAGGGTATGCACTGATGTCACACATTCAAGTGATACTACCCCCCTCACCCCTACTGATTGGCATAACCAACTTGGAAAATTAAAGGCCATTGCAATCCATGAGATGTGCCACTCAGTCTCGGTGGACATTAAAAGGTGGCCAGAAATGAAGTTTCGTGACACATTTATAAATGTATATACAGTATACAGCTGGACATCAGGGGAGTAGCTGCACTAAACAAAGTGAAGATTTGTTCCAGCAAATATAAGACTTTCAGTGGCGCCCCAATGGCATAGGGGTTAAAATACTGACCATGAACTGCACAGTGCCCAGTTAAAGTCCGGCCGGGTTTGGAAGATTGTTGCATCTCTTGCTCATTTTCTCTCTTTATCTCTTCTGACTGTAATGTAGGCTTAAAATGTCCAAAAAAATACTTGAAACCAATAAGGATTTCAGTATTCACCCCTGACCTTCAGAATTAAAGCAGATAATTTAAAATAAAAAATAAACATAATGTTCTGTAATTTAGGAAAGAAATACGGGTTCTCAAAGTTAGCCATATCCTCCATAGTGGTGCTGTCCACTGTAAAATTCCTCTTTGATTCTTAATACACAATTTATCATATTTATGTATAAACAATTTCATTGTCTAAAACCACTAAAGTTTATGTGATAAGAGCAAGGAGTACTTGTGCCAAATTTAAGTTTTTTTTTTTCTTTTCTTGTCCATTTATTTCCATTTTTTTAGATGATGCTTTTATTTTGAAAGATTTGGCCTAAAATCTTGTTATTGTAAAGACTTCTGGTTTGTAGAAATATATTGAAAGAAAACTGTTATTTAACATTTCACAGCCTGTTACAACATCTCTACATGTTGCTTTTCTTGTATAACAGTCCTAATTTTTTTTTTTGTTCCATTCGCAGACTTACTCTGCCAACCATTACACTCCTTTCCCAGCTGATCTCCACTTGCTGTCCTCCCAAATAACAGCTGCATGTGGGTTCCCGAGGTTCAACGCAGAGGCTGGAATCCTCAACTACTACCAATCTGATTCATCTCTGGGAATCCATGTGGATGAATCAGAACTAGATCACAGCCGACCACTGCTGTCATTCAGGTGGGAGGGGAGAATAATCTTAAAATAAAGACTGCTGAGAGGAGGAATTCTTCAACACATCTAGGGATTTAGAATGCCAACACAGTTATTAAGTTTTGATATTTGTTTTATTGTACCAGCAATTCGGGCTGTTGTAATATGGGAAAGAAAAGGTCTTCATTGCCTGGTTAACTACAGAAAAATATTCCAACCCCCTCACTGTATATCTTGTTGTCTTTTCTGATAGTTTTGGTCAGTCAGCCATCTTTCTCCTGGGAGGCATCCGCAGACAGGACCCCCCCACTGCTATGTACATGCACAGTGGGGACATGATGGTGATGTCGGGACAGAGCCGCCTCCTTTACCATGCTGTCCCACGCATCATTCCTGCACCCCAGGGACATACAGCTTTAGAGATGGAAGGCTGCAGCCTGGCCTCGTCTCTGCAGGACAACACTGTGGTGAAGCCGGTGTCAGAGGAGGACTGGGCGGTATGCTCCAGGTACATCCAGAGTGCCAGGGTGAATATGACTGTCAGACAGGTGCTGGGGCCTGGGCAGAGATTCCCAGAAACACCCTCTTTCTCACCAAAGGACTGATGCAGGCCAGACAGTGGGGTACCATGATTGACCAGCAGATGGAGAGAATGGGAGGAAGAGAAGTTGCTGCGACTCCGGTGATACTGTAGAGATATGAAATAGACCATGACATGACGCTGCAGGGGATATCTGCATCTTGTGCCAGAGTCCTCCTTTGCAGTGATGTGTATAGTTAAGTCTGTAAGTGGCAGATCAAGTTTTGATTACCATCTCCCTGGCTCCACCTATGTCAAACAATCTCTCATGTCAACAGTCACACACAGCAATGGCGCAAGTGACAATCAGCATAGTCCCGCCCTATATGTTTGAGCTGTCTGGTTCAGAATCAGAGGATGAAGCAGAAGATGGCTGTACCCACCATTGAGGTCACCAAGGTTCGGACCTTGGTATTTTTTCAGAGGTTTATAAAATAAAAGTTGTGAAATAATTGCCTAAAAATAACTTTACTTTGGTGCGGCAAAGATATTGTAAAACGCCAAGATTACCGCTCATCTGGTCACCGTCATTGCATGTGTGTGGGTGAGTGGTACATAATCTTGTCGGTGCTACAAAATCTTTACTCAACACATCGATTACGTCATGTCAACAACTTGAGAAAACCAGACAGGCAGCTGAATCTATGCAAAGCATGATACAGGTTACTAGAAAATTTTACAAGTGGACTGCTTGAAGTTCAATGCCATTCATCCCCAGACATCATCTGACGAATAGCTCCTGTGTGGTTGCACAGGTATATAATTTTACTAAATTATTTAATACTTTGTTAGGAGAGACAAGTGAGGAGTTACAGAGAAAGGGACAGGCAGTGATTAATACTGTATGTATTTTGTGAATTTTGTTTTTACTTTTTCAAGGTGTACTTGGAATCCTACAATTGCCACCTGTGGCTAAATGTTACATCACTTTCTTAACCAGTTTCCATTACAATCATAGACAGCTCTGATGTTGGACAGCACAGTAGAATCAGAAGTCAGCCAATGAAAAATATAATACATGAAAAATAAGGCATGTATTTCCCACACTGCATATACATTGCATATGAATGCATGAATTCAAATGTACACATTATTGTACATGTGAAAATGAATGTAAAAAAAATTGACATGTACATGCACAAGTACAAAATGGCAACATAAAAGAACTTAAACAATCACACTTGACAGGTACTACCAAAACATGAGGAAAACCACCGTATATTATTTGTCATGTCATATTTGGATTTTTATTGTGCTTATCTTTAATCAAAGTATGCCATATCGATGAAAATTATACTTAAATAAATATTTATTTCTTGGGCTCTGCGTTTTCATTCTCAATTCAATTCCATGATTTCTGCTGCCTGGTCTGGACGCTAAGAGTTGTCAGTGTTCATGTCAGATAGACAGAGGAGTAGATAGCGAAGAGAAGAATGAACTCATGTCCTCAAATATCCACTGATCCATTCAACCACCATTGTGGCAACTTCTGTTCCTGCATCCAGGACAAAGGCGTGGCGGAACCCGTTTTCACAAAGTCTGAAATCTCCATGTGGGAAGTCCTGCTTAATTTCATGATAATACTGAACAGGGCACCAGTGGTCTGTAGCTCCATAATAAAATACAAGCTGAAAATGGGAACACACACATAGTTGACTGCTGGTGTCTAGATTTAATACACTAACAGCTAAAAAGAACATGTCACAAGTAAACCATTAACTGATAATTCAAGCAAGCATGTTCTCTTTAAGTCTCATGTGGTTTTTATGTTATCAAATATTGACTAGTAGGTATTAAGTACAGATAATTGTCATAATGTGATTATATAGGTAGACCTTTTCTTACCTTCTCAAGATTTTTCTTGATGGTTATGTTGTCTCTTTCCAGAACTTTCCTCATTTCCTGACCCCCCATGTACATAGCATTGGCTACAAAGAGAAACAAAATCACACTAGTGTAGTCATTGCTTTCTTTCAGACATTCTAGAAATATTAAATGACACACAGTCTTGCAGTTTCAGTTCTTTGGAATATTGAATCCGTTGGCTTTTGATCACTACAGAAGCAGTTTAAAATCAGATTTTTGCACCCACTCTAGGACATACCTGTACACACCAATAAATGTTTAAATGTGATTTACAAAATGTGTTTTCTGCTGTGTTAAAAACAAGGTTGTGGTGGGAATCAAATGGTAAAACTGATGGGTTGCTATAAACCTATGACAAAACACTTAACACATACTAAATTTGTCCATCAAAAGAACATCCATCTTTAGAAAAAGTGGAACATTTCATTGCAGGCAAAATATTGCGTACAATAAATATTTGGTCAAATGATCAGGGCCCGGACAGACCAAGCCAAAGCACTGATGTGACTCATTTTGTCCTAGAAACATGAAGTGTATTTAACAAACAGACGCAATGGGCTGGAGTCACAGTTTGTGTGTCATTTGTGTTTGCAAGTTGTGTCTCCCTCCTTATTGCATATGCATTTCAGGGAGGATCATGCAAATAATAGGAGACATGTTAACAGAGGTTGATTATGTATTCTGATGGACTTACTAAGGTCACGCAATTTGCGATGGTCAGTTTTGGGAGGGAAATTCTCCAGCTTTGAAGACCAGGTGTAAACACAACGCAGATGGGATTTACAAGGTTATAGTGGGAGAAGAAATGTGAATTAAATATAGGCCTATTAAACCAGCTCTTAGACAGAAAAACAGCAATGTTACGTTATAATTTTCGTTATCATTTCGTTTCTGAACTTGCCGAACTCACAGAAATCCCACTTCTGAACTGCACCTATGAGCTCTCACTTGCAGAATATGTCTGGAGATCGGTACCAGGAGCTGACTGCACAATGAGCAGCTGCCTTAGTATAACAGGAGCTAAATTCATGCAGATTGTGGCTGCAAAGTCCATGAAAAGCCATTTTTCTTTGTAAATCTGACCCCTTGTGTCTTCTCCTGTCTCTTCTCCTTTTCTTTAAACATTTGGACAGCCAGGTGACTGCACATTCTACAACTGTGTAATAGGAAATTACTTCTCAGTCTGCATAAAGTGTGGCATTACATGCTTGGAATACAAGCTGTCTGTAAAAAACGTATAAAAATGTATAAAACTTGTCCCTGTAAGATTGCACTAGCTTAGCCTTAACAGAGTTGATTCAATACGAATATAATACATTCTCAACAACAAGTGAACATTACATGCATTACAGGAGTAAAGAACAAAGCACAACCAACCTGCACAGTCTCCACTGAGTAGACCTACACTAGGCTGGACTACAGTGTGGTCCAGAGAGCGGATGCCACCAAACACCAGTTTAATTAGGCTGGCTTTGAGTCCCTCAGGCAGCAGAGAGAGCAGGAAGAGAGGTAGGTAGGCCACATAACGCATGTGACACAGCACAGGGGTCATGACCTTCCCCTGAGGAGTCTGAGCCATGCGCTCAATGGTGGGAAACAGCATGATGGCCTTTATAATCTGTAATAAAAAATAAAGAGGTTACAAAGGACACTTTTCAGCATGTCTTGGATTAACAGGACATAAAGAAATCCTAAGGAGGTAAAAGACTCCATCTGAAATAAGAACTTGAAAATTATGGAAACACCCTGAATACAAAAAGGGAGTGTTTCATGTCATTCATCTGCTGACAGCCACGGTGGGGAGGATGTTGTAAAAGCATCCGACAGACTGCCACAGGTGTCACTAACTCCTCTCTAAGGTGCCATCCTGTGGACAGCAGGGTGATTTTGATGGTTGTTTTATTGTTGTCACCCTGAAAATATTAAGTGTTTCCCCAAAAAGAAAGAGTGTGAGATACCGCAACTAACCTTGAGTTCAGAATTTCTCTTCATCATCTCCAGAATAATGTAGCAGCCAATGGAGTGTCCCACCAGAACCAGGCTGGTTTCTCTTGGAACATGTTTCCTGAGGAAGGCCAGCTTGTGTTCAATCTGTCCGTTCAGACCAAACACATCACCCTCTGCTTCTAAGGGGGCATTTGTATAAAAAAAGTTGTAGTCCATGTCTGGACCTTATCTCCACTGAATTAAATTCCCACTCTATGTTTGTGTGTGTTTGTGAATACAGTGTGTTTAGTTACAGAGAATCTTTGCCTCCATAAAATACAATGCACACCAGTACATGTACAATGTACACCAGTTTCTGTGTACTTTCTTTGGTGTCCATGTTCAACTAGCCTGAATTACTCATTAATTAACTCCTAATTTCTAAATATGCTAGGTGTGATAAACATCCCTATTTCAACTAGCATAATTATTAATGCTCTCTGTTCCAATGTACTTAGGTCAGCGTGGGAACCCTGAAGTGAATAAAACTTGAGAATAATCTGTACCTTCTACCATGTCCATTGAGTCTGGTGGTACACAGTGGCCAGCATGGCTTACAGCCCACACTGGGTGGCGGTGTCCAAACATACTGTGAAGTGTTTGCATGAAGGTTCTGTAGAAGCCCACTACACCTGGGTTACCTGTATGGAAGACAACAATAGATCAGCATATTTCCCCACATAACAAAAGGTGCTATTTCACTTTCAATGCCTGGATTTTTCCAAAAACCTGATAATTTAAACCAAGGGTCTTTGGCCAGCAAGCACGTTTCTGTGATTTTCAAACTTTCATGATACCTTTGAAAAAAAACTCCCAATTATATCCCCTTAATACTGCATCAGAACAAAATGTGTGTGACAGTGAAATTCAACATTAACTGTAGTTGAATGGGGACGGTTACATCAATGTACAATGTACATTTGTATCTAACTACTTATGATGCTATACTGTATAAATTCAGCTTTGACAGAGAACATGGAGTAAGTGTGATATGGGGCTATTTTTATAAATATCTCCTACAAAGAAAATAACTTGAACTACTGTTGCAACCTGCTCTTGACCAGACCAGTTGATACAGTCACGGCCAGATTAATAACCTGTTTAGGACCCTGGGGTCAAATTTTGCTGTTTGGCCCTTACTGACTCATGCCACCCACCCTCTGTGTATTGTGTATGTACCAACCAGTACTCCTATGCTGTAGTAATACTATCTAGCCTCAAGGTTTTTGTGCATTAGTTAGTTTCTATTTAGAAATATGCACCTGCAAGCACAGTATAAACTAAAAGTTTTAAATCTAAATTTTGAAACAGGGCTCCTCTACAAGACAGAGCCACATTAGCTGATAATGCATGTCTGTTAATATTGTACGTAAGTGTATATTATATTTGTCCACCTCACCTGGAATGATGAGAAAAAGCACCTTGTGTCCAGAGTGTAACTGATAAGAGCCAAATTTAAGAACCTCCGTGATGGCTCCACAACAGTACATAAAGTCTGTCTGTGGTTCATCCCTCCCGTCTGTCACCATGTTGTCCATCTCATTAGCCTTCAGGAAAAGAGGAGAAACATATTAACGCCAATTGCAATTTTATCATTTTACTAAAAAAGTCACATTTTATGCAGCCTTTGAGCACCTTCAATCCATTTGATCATATGGTTACATTTATACATATCTATTGAAGAGGTGCAACTGTATAATGTAACGATGTATTACAGCTGACTAAATTAGCTGTGTGTATCAGCAGGGTCCAAAGGTGATGCATGTCATCCACGTCAAAGGTTAAAAAGTGAGTTGTGCATGTGGTGCGCTTGTGCTGTCAGTCATATTCAAAGAACAGCTCCTCTTAACAGAAATTTTAATTTAATTTAAAAAACACTTCAAAGATTCCACCAGTATAGCCTACATAGCTTTCAAGTGAAAGACAGAACACAGAGAGAAGGCGATCAAATAACAAAATAAATAATAATAAAAGTTGGCATTTAAATTTAACTGACACATTTGTATTGAGCGGTATTTACGAGGTATGCATCTCTACAAATATGAAGCCGTATTAAATTGAAATACTTTAAATGTAGTTTGGGAGTAACACTAGCCTTGACAACTAGCTTACACCTAACGTCACTGAGTAACGTTAGCTTGAATCCTAGTAACTCGTTTCCCGACGCTATCTGACAAGTACAATGTGTACCAAAATATCTTTTACCTCTTAATAACTGTTTTAAAAAAAGGATTAAGATTGATGTCTCTTGTTTGCCCAGTGTGAAGACTTCCTGCTTCGCACACTGCTGGATTCTGATTGGTCTTCTTCTTCTTCTTCTTCTTCTTCTTCTTCTTCTTCTTGAGGTTTTAAGGCAGTTGGCAAACAACGTTATGGTGTACTACCGCCACCAACTGGTATGAAGTGTGGATCTTGACTATACACCCAATTAAATAAAAAAACCAAGAAAAAAAAGTTTTTTTTATTTTATTAAGTTTGTTCTCCTAAGATATTGAAACAAAGATACATAACACTTTTAGCACTAGAGTTTCTTTGTAAAATATCCCGTAAATCAAATGTACTTATTTCTTTAAGCTTCAGTATCAGTTCCTTTCTCTCATCCTCATATTTTGGACAGTGAATCATAACGTGTTCTACGGTTTCTTGTTGCTCACAAAAGCGCACCTTCCTGTATATATTAACCTCTGAGACCTTTAATAAATCCTTTAAATATTAAACTCCTTGCGTTCCATTTAAGAATAATCATTAGGTCCCTTCGCCAAGGGCCCCCGGTTTTCCCTCTAAGCCTTTTGATGATTTGTTCCCAGGATATATCTTTCATAGCAAAGAATTTTCAGCTCCCTTCAATTTAAGGGACATATCAGATATTCTGATTGGTCAGCTGAGCCACCGTCCCATAATACCTTTCTTCTTTTGGTTACCATCTGCATTACGATCCAACTACAGCTGCCCCTTATAATTCTGGAGTGTAGATCGATAACATATAAGTGAAGGAAAAGTAATGTAACTGACATATCAGGGACCTGCCCTCAGTGCATAGTGACTTGAGCCGATTGGAGCCAATTGATTATTTATTATTGATTGGACCAAATCAATAAACGATAAGAATTTATTGGTATTGTTGTTAGTGCCACTGCTTCTGCTTTTATACTTGCTGCAAGAGGTTATTGTATATAGTGTGCTATAACTGTTGGCCTTAACCTTTGTAATGTGTATTAAGATTTGGGGATGTTGTCAGTGCTTCAATAATTTCTGTAGAAGTATTCTTTCACACGGAACTATTGAAAAATAAGGTAAGGGGAGGAAATTTGCATGTTACAGCAGCATACAGACGGACTAAGAGGTAAGAAAGATGAAAAATAACTATTTGAAATATATAAAAATAATGCTTCTGCATAAGACATCCAGGTCTCCTGAAACTTCTTCACTTACAAGTCAACCAGCTTCTTGACTTCCATCACAAGATCAAGAATTACTTTAAATTGGAAATTTCTCCTTCCCAGGTGTAAAGATAAGATCTACAGCTTACTGGGGCATTAGTCACATATGCTCTACTTTACTGAACTTTAGAATTGCACTGTTCCTGTACAGAGACTGGTTTGTTTGAAATGAAGAGTGTAAGTCAGATCAGATGGTGAACTTTCTGTGGCTGCAAAATGGAGTGACAAAGACAGGATCTTCTCCAGGGATTAGAGGCAGAGGTAAAAAAAAACATGACAAATTGACTGATAGGATGCAGCCTGAAGGTGCTGATGACATCTATATGCCAATGTCTGCTATGTCGGCTGAAGTTTTAATTATAATAAAGGTTGCTGAAGAGTTGGAAGTACATATTCAACATAATCAGTTATAAGCATAGCATGTGTGTAACAGACATATCTATCACAACATTAAAGGATAAATGTTATTCTATATTTCTTATTGTGAACAAATCCCACGAAAAGACCAAAACCAACAATGTGTTAGTCCATCTTTCACTAGTATAATACATTTTAAAAAGGTTTTTATATATATATATATATATATATAACCGACTCATTCACCAACACAGACAATCTTTCCACTACCAAAATCAAGGTCAGTGTACTCACTTCCATCAATAAAAAAACTTGATGTCCTTGTTTTATCAAGTTCACACACCACCAAATCGAAACGCTCCAAACAACACCAAACTTCAAACCACAGTAAAAACTCTCACTAGCCAGATGGAATTTGTCCTTAAAGAAAATAAAACCATGAAGGAAGCCTTCTTGGACTTACAGTCAAGAAGCATGCAGAACAATCTAATATTTTCTGGAATTCCAGAAACCATGTCTGACAACGCAGAATCTCACATCAAAGACTTCATGCAGCAACAGCTGAAACTCCAACACAACACGGTAAACCAGATCACTTTTCACCATGTTCACCGCCTTGGTGCACGCACTTGACAGAGGTCCACGTCCCATCATTGCAAAATTTGAACACGTTCATCAAAAGGAACTGGTGAAAAACAACAGAAGATAACTGAATGGCCAGTTTCCTTGGAAAATTAACAACCAGCGAAAAATTCTATGGCAAATCCTCAAAAAACACAGGGAACAGGGCAAGCACGCTTCCTTTGTGATGGATAAACATTGATGGGCAATTATTTCGAGACTGCAAAACCATGCCCTGGCTCTTCTGATCATCATTCAACAATGAAGGATACCAGCAATTAAACCCCCCATAAAAAACAAACAAAAAACCCACTGTAACTAGTAATTCTGACACTTAATGCAATCACTAATAGTTACTCACACACTCTATCTTGCCCTCTCATTCATTCACTCACTCTCACACATACACACACCATCTCCATTTTGGATTCTTTCTTTTTGTTATTTTCTCTTCATCTCTCTGTTTGTCTTTCTGTTTGTCTTTGTGTTTTTATGTATATACCTGGTTATTTTTGGAGTAAAAAAAGACTTTTTGAGAAAATGGGGAAATAATGTTAACTTCTTGTGTGGGAAGATACTGTATTGTTTAAAAACTGGGATGATTATGGTGAAGTCGCTTCTCAATGATGTTATGTCAATATTTTATCTAAATATGTCACTCAAATTCATAACCTGGAATATCCATGGGATTAGTTCACAGGCAAAGAGAATTCAAATTTTAAATCATCTAACCAAATTACATAATTACATAATTAAATATCTAGCTAACCATCTTAAAAGAAGAAGACAAATCTACTATCCCAGTCATAAAGAACTCAGCAGGGAAGACAATACAGACACCTACAGATATAAATATTACATTTCATGAGTTTTACAATAAATTATATACCTCGGACCATGACCCAAACCTAACAGATATCCATTCCTTTCTTAACAGTATAGACCTTCCTCAACTTAAAGAGGAATTATCAAAAGCTCTGGATGCACCACTTACACCAGATAAATTCTATAATGCACTCAAACAAATACCAAATAATAAAGCACCAGGACCTGATGGCTTCCCTGCTGAGTTCTTTAAACACTTCTGGAACACAGTTTCACCACTTTTCCTTAGAATGACAGTCAACATTAAAGAAAACTCAAAAATCCCACCACACATGAATACAGCCCTCCTCTCAGTGCTACTGAAACCAGACAAAGACCCAACTCTTTGTTCCAACTACCACCCCTATCGCTTATCAATACCGACCTCAAAATTATCAGTAAAACACTAGCAACCCTGAATTGAAAAGGCAACCTCATCACTAATCAATCCTTATCAAAGGAAGGAAATCATCTAATAACATGGTCAATTTCATGACAATATCACAACAAAACAACATGCAAACAATAATTGTTTGATTTGATGCAGAAACGGCATTTGACAGAGTAAATTGGACATTCTTATTTGAAACACAAATTTGGTTTTGCAGAGTCGTTTATTCACTGGTTCAAAATGTCTACTCTTGCCATCGTTATTTGCCTTGTTCATTGAACCATTAGCTGCTGCAATACGTCAAAATGATAACATCACAGGAATCCAATTCCACACCACACACCACAAAATCAGCCTCTATGCAGACAACATATTGCTTTTCCTAAAAGACCCATCTAACTCCCTGCAAGAGGCCATCAAGCTCATCAGTTCCTTTTCTGAAATATCAGACGACAATAAACTGGACAAAACAATTTTGCCCATATATAGTGCTGAAAGGGACACTACAGCTCAAAACACACCCCTCACCATCACTAGCAGTATTAAATATCTGGACATAAATATGTTCACTAAGCTGTCTGAGTTGTTCCACCTTAATTTTGAAAACAATATAAGACGATTTAAACCGATAAATTTACCCCTTTCCCTAATTGGCATTATAGCATAAAATAGCCATAAAAATGAACATCCTATCAAACTACTTCTAACTACCTCTTCAAATTGATCCCATCTCATCCCACCACTGAGAATTCTACTGGAAAAATAAAACTGGTCTATTCTATTATTATACTACCCTATTAAAACCAAAATCTCAAGGAGGACTGTAAGCTTCAAACTTATTTTTCTACCATCTGGCAAACCAACTACAATATATCTCAAACTGGATACATCCCAACAAACACATTAACCCATGGATAGAAAAAGGTCAGTATGCAAAGACACCTCAATCTCCGATTTACCTTTCCTTAACACCTCCATAAAACAACATGAATGCTTCAAAAACACCATAATTTCAACAACCCTGACAGCTTGGTGGAAAATCAACAAAATCAGTAAATTCACAATGACACCATGTAAATACACACCAATATGCACAACCCAGACTACAAACTAATATCAACTACAGACTCAACAATATCTCTCCCCACTCAAGATTAGGAAACAGACCTATCAGTTTCTCCTGACACAGACATCTGGACCCAAATATGTAGGAAAACCTTTAAAATGACTAACAATACTAACCTACAGCTAATACAATACAAACTGATACACGCAAACGTATACACTCATACTGTATACACTCGTACCCTAAACGGGTAGCAGCACTCACCACATAACTCCATACCCCATAGCCCACAACACATCAGTCCCCTATCAATTACATAAATGTCACAAAATGTATTAATTTCCCTCCATTCTGCACCTTATACTTTATGTAGCAACCTTTAACTATATATTATCTACTATTACTTATTATTATTATTTTACCACTATTATTATTACCACTACACCAATATATTGTGATTGATTCTGTAATCTTTATTTTTACCCATTTTATTTATTTGTTTATTTTTCTTCAATTAATATCACCATAATTCCTTCTTCACTTTGAATTATTGTTGCTATTATCATTATTTTTATTATCTCAATTATTTTTCTACAGTATATTTCTTCTGTATATTTTTTTTCTACAACCATTGTTTCTCCCCATGTCTTCTGTTATTTTACTTCCCCGACCCTCATTTTCTTTCTTTTCGATCTACCTGACTGTTCACCTGTCTGTATGTCTGACTGTTTGTCTGTTTGTCTAGCTCTCTGCTCGTCCACCTGCTCATCTGTCCATCTGTCTGTCTGTCTGTCTCTCTGTCTGTCTATTATCATCCCTGTCTGTCAAAATATGTGTACAAGTCACTGATGGTTTGGAGGGCGGGAAGGTGGGAGGGAGAGGGCGGTAAGGGAACAAGGGAAATGGTAGGAGTAGCGACTTCACTTGTGTCTGTAATATGTGCAAAAACTTTAAAAAATATAATTAAAAAACAAAAACAAAAGGCTCAGTCATTTCCTAAAACAGCTGGCCACAGAATTTTTTGTAACTCTTACTCAGGAGTGTATTTGTTGGGGACTATTTTCAGCAGCAGATGAATCCATATTTGGTGCTAGTGAGTATTTGGGGCAGCAGGATGGTGTGTGTGGAATAGAGTCGAAATAAACTACAGTGTCTGTGTTCATGGTAATGAAGGAACATGTCACCTAGTTCAACAATGTGGCTCATTAATGTATTTTTAATAGTTTTTAACAACAATGGAGCTCTATGGCACAGAGGAATAAGATATAATATTGATTGATATTGATACGCTTGCTCCCTAAATGTAACATATTTTCATAAATTGATAATTTGATTAAGACATGCTTGACTTATTAAATATATATATATATATGTGTGTGTGTGTGTGTGTGTGTGTATATGTATGTGTGTGTCTATATATGTGTATGTATATATATATATATATATATATATATATATGTATATATGTATGTATATATGTATGTAAACAGGAGCTTTGGGAGGCCTCGGGGCCATGGTGTGGTTGCCAGCTTTGCTGGATTGGCAATCCAGTCTTGTGCATAATTGTGCTATTAAAGTAAAAAATAAAACTATTCTGTAATGTATATTGTGCACAATCACTTGCACATTTAATTTCAATATTTCAGAGTATTGGGAAAACACTGAAAATGAGCCAAAAGAATGAGTAATCTATAGTAAATCTATATATTTGAAATTATGTATCTCACCACTTTCTTTAAGACAAATGTCTCTCTTTGCTACTAATAATTCTTTCACAGATATCCAAAGGTTTCTGGTTTATTAATATAAGGAAATGTTGAGACAGTATGACAAACACAAAAATTTGTATTCAGTATTGTTTAATTGAACATTTTGTATGGCATCAAACAAAAAGTAATTTTTTTCCACACAGACATAAATTCAGTCAGCCATAATGATACCACTTTATCAAGAGAGGCATGATTCACTGTCTGGATACCGTTGGCCATTCGCTGAAAGACTTCCAAAGGAAGGGTAAAGGAATTTCAATGTCCATCTTTTTATTGCTCACTCTAATGTACGGTGCTGTGCTCTGGGATGCCCTTTTCATTAGATCTACGCTTTCATTAAGTCCTCTGTAGAGATGTGATTGCAAAATACTGATAAACCCTTTGGTATTGTTATTTACATGTGCCATACTTAAAGCATTATAAGCCTCTTGAATCTTCAGTTTGGTAAAGTTTTTATTCTCAGCCACACATCTCTTTGCGTCCTCAGTACGTTGGTTTAAAGACTGCAGAACCTCTGCATAGATGGCATCAACTTGAGAAGCAATTTCCACATTTTCATCTTTTACGTAGATGAAGAAATTCTTGCCTTTTTCAGCAATCACCTGGAAGAGATCTTTAACTGTTTTGTGAAGCAAATCGAATCCCCTGCGCAATGAATGTCTTAGCTGATCATACACAGATCTTGTAGAGGACTTCAATTTATCCATGATCTCATTACCATTAACAGCAACATCAGTTCCAGGTATGGTGAACTGTATTTCCCTGATGTATCTAGAAATCTTCTCCATGAGGCTAGCAAACCTTTGGATTGCCCTGTCAGTGGCTCTTGATACAGACCGACGAGCTTGCTGGAACATCTCCAGGCTCGAGACCTTCTCTTCAGATCCGGGCACTGTAAACTTTGTGTCACTCAAGAACTGCGTAACTGCATCTAGCAAGACATAAATCTTGCCTTCACTTTGTTTCAAGACTTGTCTAGCCTCGCGAGCTAACCTGTCTATAACATCATGCACGCTCATGGACATCAAGCTATCAGACACCTTCCTGTACATGTCTTTTCCTTGATCACCAAAGTGTTTGATTGAATTCTGCAGTGTGTTAAAAGACATAGGAACCTCATAATAGGCTCTCTCTATGACATTAGAAACTGTGTTTTTCAGCTTCATGCCACCACGGTTGAGATCAAAGCCAAAGTGGGCACTGTGATACTTGTTAATGAACTTGAGCACAGCATCGGTCATAGCAGGAATCCTGTCCTTGGTCTCCTCAGTCACATCATGGAGGAAGTCCCAATTCCATGACGTCTGTAAGATCAACTTCTGAGAGTTTCTCAGTGTGGCTTTGGCAGTGAAAACATCAGTATCCTTTTCAGGAGTAGACTGAAGTTGCGGTAAGAAATTGAGTAGAATAATAGTTAAAACAGTATCAAGTCACACTACATAGTATCAATCCATCTGTAGATGTTCAAATTGATTGCTGTTGACGACAATATGCAAATAAAAGAGCTTAAAGAGTGTCTTACCAGGTAGCGACTGAACAGTTTTCCATACAACTGTGACATAGACCTCCGTTGAAAATGCAATCCAAGGAAACCAGAGGATGGAGAAGACATAGATGCAGAGATGCCATCTTTGCGGGAAGCAAAGCGGAAGCCCACATTAACAAATGTTCGGCTGGTGATGTCAACATTGAGAGTATGATGAGACTCCCTTTAAAACAGAGAACAGTTGTTAGCAGAGATGTTTTCTAGTGCATCTTTGGTCGACCCATTAGTGAGAACTCTTTTCAGAACTGTTCACATACGCAGAAAATCATCCTTTGGGTAAAAAAACTTACATCGAAGGGGTTTGGTGCTTCATCCGGAGGAAAAAACAGTAGTATTTATATTACAGTAAGTCAATTTATCTTGCTCAACCAAGGGTAGCATCTTAAAGAGCATCATATATTATCTATTTATATTACTTTTTTCCTCAGAGTAGATCTAACAGCTCTTCTTATAGTATTGGCCAATAATTTCAAAACTAAGCTAAGAGGTCTCTGTGGTCCCATTTACACTTGTATGGATAAAATCCAGATACGATTTAATACACTTTCATTTAACACGTAGCCACAAATACTCGACTGTGTTGGCCAGATCCCTACATACAAATCAGGGTTGACACTCCTCCAGTCCACAGCGTGGTGGTAAAACACCAGAAACTGTTTGGTAACTGACAAAAACACCAGAAGAAGAATAACGTACACTTTAGCAGTTTAATTACAACAATAACAGTTTAGCTAGCTAGCTAATAACTATCCATGAAGCTACAGGGAGAATGAATGAAAAGTAACTCCAGCTGCCATTATCACAGGGCAGACCCAAGTTTCAGGCCATTTCCACAGACTGCTTATTGATATAGTTACAATTGGGAGGAGTAAACCTTATGTCCCGGAGAGACATATGCATTTACACCTTTTCAAAATCTGGACAGAACACGTCTGATCACAATCCGTCTAGATTGATTCTTGGATGCATTTACACTTCATTCACACTATCCAGTCTTCCCAAGACATTATGAAGTAACTAACTGAAGGTACTCTCCATATCTTGGTTAAAGTTATAGTCATAGTCATGTCATAGTCATGATTAAAAAAAATATTCTTATGGTAAGTCAAGATTTTTACTTACTAGTTCAAAATATTGACATAGTTACTGGAGGAAATGGACTTCCACAGAAATTAAATGAAGCAAATAAATTTAGATTTCCAATCGAATTAGAAATTGATGAAGCACAAAATATGCTGTATACACTTACCTCAGGTTTTGTGCCAAAATAAGTTGCCAGTTGACATTTACATCATTGTGAATCAAGTTGCCCTTCCCATTTAGACTGATTACTCCATTATCAAGTTTAGTGGTTGTACTGGCTGAGGGGACATAAGCAAAATACAATATTGTATATATTGCAATGTCTTAGATCTAGCAAAATTGTCTTATCAAATAAAGTAAAGTAGATTGTGTGCCAGTCTTACCAGAGAGGTCATACTCCAAGAAGATCATTGTAGAAGTACAGATGGAATTCAGCGAACTTACAAGGGTAGAGTCCTTTTTCTCCAGGTTGGCAGTTGTTGACACATTATAAATAGGGGAGGAAACCTTCAGAGTAGCACTGAGGGCTCCAAAGGTTGGGATAAACACACTTGAAGGCACATGTAGGGCAATTTCAGGGATTTCAATTTTTTGCTCTGGTATGACAATGGTTGGAAGTTCAAAGTTTGAAATCTGGCTTGTGATATCATTTAAGCTGATTGTGTGCTCTCCAATGGTAAGGGATTTTGGTAGTGTGAAAGATGAGACTGTGATTTCATATTGTGGCATCCTGAATGAAAGGAATGACATTTTCCCCTGTAGATACTCTGTTTTAACTTTGTAACTGGGCACTGACATTATTGGCAAGCCAGGCAGCATGATTTCAAAGGCTGTGGTGGTGATCACCTTAGGGATCTTAAGATTCTTAGGATCAATTCGAAAGGGTTCCACATGTAAGTTGGTAAATGGCACATCAAAGGCTGGAACTGAGATTACAGGGGGAAGAGTGAGATGACCAGGGACATCAGGTTTTTCAAATCGCATATCTATGTTCCTTATGGAGTGTGGAATTGTTTTTACCCAAGAAGGCACTGCAATGCTAATCTCAGGGATGCTAAAAGTTACACCGTTTTCAAATAGTTTAGATGGTATTGTATACTCCTGGCTATCCATGGCCTTTGTGTATATAATGCTGGAAGAAATGTTAAGGAATTGTAAGTTGTCTATATTTGTGACCTGATCAATCTTGAGCACATCCCAGAGGGTCTTCTGATATACAGGAAGCTTAACTGACTTCAAGAAAGTTAGGTGGCCTTCCACTGATCTGGTCAAGTCCATGCGTACTTCAGATTCATCATTAGACACGAGTAAATCACAAGCATGGATGAGAGATGCTAGATGTTCCTTACCACTCCAGATGAAAGACTGCTTCTCTGAGCTGATGGCAAGGCTGATGCTCTGAATGAGTCCAGCATGACCCAAACTACTTGGCTGACTTGCATCAACGTTCAATGTAGTCTTCAAGGTTGTTAAAGGCACAAAATCTAGTTCTCCTTTAACAATGTGCTTTCCATTTGTTTTGAAAGATGCAAAATCTGCATTGTTATTGCTCATGTAATCAACTGTTGCAAACATACGGCGCAAGGAGACATCAAGAGCCAAGTTATTATTCAAGTCAAACTGAAAGATGTTACTGTTTGAGCTTCGTTTTTGTTTCTCCTGTTTGTCAGTGTTTGAGTTTAAGACAGTCCTGACAGTTGAACGCAGGCTATTGGCATTAAGGTAGAAACTGGCCTCATTTTCTAGATCTCCAGCAAAGTTCCAATTATCCATTATCATTATGTCTGACTTCCCTTGCGTAGAGGTCTCCAGAGAAACATAGGAAGAAAGTGTTTCCAGTGCCCAGTTCATATCAAGGTTTCCTTTGCCTACAGACCCAATCAGAGGAATGTTAAACATGTATTTTAGTTTTTTCTTGGAAGCAACATTTGGCTTGGTCTTGGTATTTCCGGTGAGTTCTTGATTCAATTCTAGATTGAGGAATGGTAGATTGATTTTTGCAGTGTTGGCTACAGAAGCTTCCATGCTCCTTTTGGTGAGACTGACAGCACATTCATGGTTTGCTTCCACATTGTTATGCTCCAGGGACACAGTGGTGGCCAGTTTTATTCCTCTCGTCCTTGTCAAACTGGTGGTGCCATAAATTTTTCCATTCAAAATGTCAAACACAGATGTTGAGGAAGCACTGAACCGAGCAACAATGTCAGACTGGTTGTAAATGCCAACATTAGCACTTAGAGTAATCACAGTGGATTTGAAGGAGAAGTCACAAGTTATGTTACCCATGGCTGGGATCACAATGTTGTTCTGAATGGCTGGCAGTGTGAAAGTGGGCAGCTTTATTTCACTTAAAGTTTCTGGAACATGGATGGCAGGTAACTCCAAAGATGGTAGCACAAGGGTATAGGATGGCACAGAGAAACCCAGTGCTGGAACTTTGAAGCTTGGTGTACTGACCTCCTTGGGAACAAAGTAGCTAAAGGCTGGCATCTCAGCCCTGAAAGCAGAAACCTCAATATTCAATATTGGTATTTTGTATCCAGCGACAGTGAAAATTCTAGGAGGCAGGCTAGAAGTGTCAATTTTGTGTTTGATATACTGTGACTTTGCTTGGTTGTATGAGTCTTTTAGAAGTGCAACCACGTTGTCTCTACATTGTTCAAATTGAGCATGGATGATGTTGGCATTGTCACTGATTGCATTGTAGATTGGTTCAAGGTGTAATTCAAAGCTGTGCGTATCAGGGTTCTTGTAGTAATTAAGCTCCAGGTTCACATCAAATGACTGTTGAGGAGTGGTAAGCAAGGTTTTGAATCCAGCATTTTCCCACAGAGAGAGGTCTTTGACCTCAGTGGTTTTAATGTTGAAATAAGGTATGATTATCTCTGGGATAGAGAGGGGAACAGTCAAAAAGTCCAGATTAGCCTCTCCATTAGCTGATGAGTGAAAGAAAATGTCCATTTCATTGTTTTCTGCTGTAAAGTTGTGATTGTACTTGTACTGGTTGAATCTTTCCAAAGCAAACCAATAAATACGCTGCTTCTCAGAGTTTAGTATGATTCCAAAATCATGCTGGAGATCCACCTTACCAGTAAGTTTCAGGGGGAAGAAAATTTTTGAGTTGACCTCATTCTTAACATTGAGAACAATTTCAAATGGTTGGGCCATGAATTCTAACGAATTGGCCATGGATCCAATCAGACTTCCAGTGAATTCAGTATCATGAGAGGCTGTCAGTGCAACTTTCAAGTCCCCAATGTGAGCCTCTCCATTTAAAACCATAACAGTCTTCTTGACAGATCGAACTTCAGTTTCACATCTTGCGTCAACAGTGATATGGCTTAAGATCACTGATTCAGCAGTCAGTGTTTGCTTTGATTTCAAGGCCTTACAGTCTGTTTCTCCTACAAAAGTTAACTTGGCAGTGCTAAAATTGATGTTGAAGTCTACCTTGCTTTTGTGTGTACCTTCATCAGAGTAGTCTTGAATGGACCACTTTCCATTGCCAGTAGTTTCATCGGTCACTGTAATTCTGCCAGATTCAATTGTGGCTGCTATATTGTGTTTAATTGATGCCTGACTTGAAGTTTCAATTGATGGGATGTCCAAGTTGTGGTTGTAGGTTGTGTCTATGGCTGCAGAGATTCCATTCTTCAATGTAAGTGCCATATTGTTGACCAAATCTGCCGTGTACATTTGGGTTGTGGCTTTGGTAGTAGTCTTAGCAGAAGCCTCAGCAGAAGAGCTAGTGAGTGTCAAGGACCCTTCATGATCAATGGAGAAGGCCATATGTGTAGCTTTCACTGTTTCTGTGAATAGTAATTTCTTCATTCTGGGAGCTTCCAAATGAGCAGTGGCTTCAAAGGTGTATTCGAGGAGCTCAGTGGGTGATATGGCATGTGAAATAATTGTGGCTGTAAACTGTGGGTTTTTTTGTATGGACGTTGAGTTCTCAATCGTCCCTGTAGTTACAAGAGTGTACTGTGGCGAGTTCACTCTAAATTCTCCATGGAGTTTGCCGAAATCTGGCATACAAATGCCACTTGGAAGCTCAGGCAATTTGATCTCTGGAATTGGAAGCATTATGATCTCAAAGTCCTTCAGATTTAATTTGGGGATGTTGATGGTGGGAAATTTTATTTCTGAAAGAGTTATTTCTGGGAAGGTGAGATCTGGTAGTTTAATTAGGTATAGAACTTTTAGGTCACCAAATATTTCCTCAGGATCAGGCATTTGGATCTCAAATTCTCTGATGTTGTCTATGATTGCAAGTATATTTGCTTTGATCTCATCAAAGTCTATGGTAAAGGCAGGAATTGTATAGGAGTTGAGGATGGTGAACTCAGGGACTGAAATTTGAGCTGGGATGCTGATCTCCTGCAGTTTGTTCAGGTTGATTGTAAATTCTGGAATGACAAGGTCAGTGAGAGGTACAGTAAAAATGGGAACTTCAATCTCAGCTCTTTTCAGTGCGCCCAGAACTCCATCTACAGCTTGCTTCATCTGGGTAAGGTTCTCGTTGTCCGTCGCCAATTTTCTAATGTTTTCTATCAGTCGGTTAAACTGAGCAGAAATGTAGGCAACCATATTGCTGTAGGATTCACTTGCTCTTTGGAGGTAAGTGTACATTTCGTCTCTGATATCCATGTCAAAGATTCTTTGTCTCATGTCCTCAAGGATATCCTGCACTTTCATCTTGATGTCATTGTAAAATGTAGTGTTAATCACATTTTGCAGTTTCTTTAGAGTGTCAGCCACCTTTGTGTTTTTGAGTTTGTCCAAATATGTGAAGATGGAACTTTGGATCTCTCTGAAAAATTCCCTAACCGCCTCAATTTTTTGCACAATCTCATATGTTTTAATCTGCTCGTTGACATAGGTTGTTAGTTCAGTAATCTTCTTGTTGGTCTCATCAACAAATTCATTGTAGTCAAATTCCTTCACTGACTTAAGTGTTGACGAAATGCGTTCATTAAGGCCATCAATGCTTTTCTCAAAGTCAATTGCTCTGAGCTGGCTTGCCACACTGTGCATAAATTGCAAAATATTATCATAAACAAATTCAAAGTTGATAGATTTCAGAGCATCTACCATTGACTGCACAGTCTCTTCAATTTTGAATTCCTTGATTAGAATCACTACCTGATCCATTAATTCTTTAAATTTATCATCAAGATCGTATTTTAAAAGTAGATCCCTAATGTAAGAATACACTGTATTGAGTTTGTTTGGGATTTCATATTCGTCAATCCAGTTGACAATAACATCATTCATAGATTCAATCACATTTGCTATCTCTGAAGAGGGTATTTTATATGATAGTTGCTCAACATACATGGCAAAATCAATTGAGAGAAGGTGGTCCTTTGCATCTTGGAAAAACAAGTTGACATCAAAGTTCTCAATGGCCTGTTTCATTTCAGACAGTTTGTCTTTGATTTTCTCCAAGATTCCATACTTAGAATCAAGCTCTTGCAGCCATGCCGCACTGCTTTCTGTGAGCTTCTGTAAATCAATCTGTCTGATGATATCCTCGATGGCATCAAGTGCTTTGACGAGTGACTGCTTAATTTCATACTTCTTATCAAAGGCCCGAAGCTGATTTCCACTCTGTGAAAGTAGATTTGTTATCTTGTCAGCTAGGTACCCAGCCTTGACATTGTCTTCAACTATAAGGATGAGGTGTCTAATTTTGGTGGCAATGTCCATCACTGTATTTTCCAAGTTCTTTCTCAAGTTGTTCATCGCAACCTCCAAGTCATCCATTGTTATAGAAAAGTCATTGATCATATAATCAAGTTTTGCTTTTACTTGATTTGCTTTGTTCTCCAAGTCCATTTCTCGCATTAAGTCACTCAGTTGCATTGGTAGCCGGTCTAACTTGGCTCTAAAGTCAGTGATTAGCCGATTAATATCAAAATTGTTGATGAACCGTTGAATCGATTCTAAGGTTTGTACAAGTGTGTTCTTGAGCTGCTCAAAAGCAGTAGGAAAGCTCTCAATGAATGGGATCTCAATTATATGACAGTCACTGTTCTTGTCATACTTGAGGAAACCAGTCACACTGAATTCTTGTATTTCTGGTAGTGATTTCTTGTCTTTGCTCAGTTTGCTCAAAATGTCTGTTAGCATTACTCCTGAATACTCAAATCCAGTCTTCTCAGGATTATTGTACGTACTGATGTCCTGGTTATAACTATGGTTGTTCAGTTTAGATTTTACTTTCCAGGTTAGAGATTGGTCATTTGGTGTCAGGAGGCCATCAAATTTGTTGTCTAAATGTGTGCTTGACTCCCCACCTGGAAGCATTTGTGTGGTTGATACCCAGCTGTCATGTGAGTATGCAAGAGCTAGGGGCTCAACTTTAATTAACAACTTGCTGTACAGCTGTCCGGTGTGCTTCCCGTATAGGTTAATTTCTCCATCACTGTTGACAAGAGCATCAACCGTGAGGCTGAAAGGCAGTGCCATGGTGTGAATGGTGCTATCAAAATGTAGAGGCTCAGAATGTATATGTGCTTTACAGGCTGACGTGGAGGAGAGTCCAGCAAACTCAAGTTCACAGTTGTGACTTACCTGGGCATCCATTACATTTCCAGACGTGTTATATTTCATTGTACCAGCCATGTCGTCATAGTTGAGTTCATAGGTATGTTTAATGTTGTGTTCTTCTCCATAAGCTCCCTTCATACTTCCACTCACTTCCATCTTAATTGGCTCAAGCTCAATGTGGCCTTCATTGTTCAAACTGATATCATAAAACTTGAGGTCATTTGTCATATCAAATGAAATAACAAATGGCTTAATATTAACCTTGGTGTCTTGCTTGTAGTAAATATCTTCACAGATGAAGTTGTTAGTTTTGGATTGGAGGGCTAGGGTCCATAGAGTGAGGGTCAGTGTGTGGCTATTTTCTGTATTCATCTGCTTCAGTGCTCCCATGGTATTACTAGTAAAGGTCAGAGCTCTTCGGTTCAGTACAATATTCATGTTGTTTCTTGTGGTTGCATCATATGCATGGCCCTTGAGGACACCATACAAAGAGGCTTCTGCAGCTGTGATTTTACCCTTGATGTTCAGCTCTCCTCTGCTCTCCTCAGCCATCGCTTTGGTCCTGGAGGACAGGGTTGCTCCATTGTTGTCTATGGCAACGTTGAAGATATTCTCCACTGTGATAGGGCTACACTGAATGCTGTTAGTTCCACTTGTGGTCAGACCATTTCTGCCAACCATAACAGAAGCTTTGTGCAATCCACGATGACCTGTGTCAAATGTGAAGGAACCTTCAGAGTTTACCTCAAGCCCATTTGAATCCAAGGAGCCTGTTAAAAGTGAGTATGCCCTATTATTGTCATCATCTGCCTGTGACTCAACTCTGACGATGGCCATATGGCTGGACACACCAAGCTCAACTTTGTTATTGAGTGATTTACCCATGGCTGTGGCAACAGTGTTGCACTTTAGGGTCAGTTGTGCATCTTTATACTTGAGCTCTGCTACATGCTTGAGGATGTCCTTTTGGGCATTGGTTTTAGACACAATGTTCAACTCAGAGTTTGCGTAGACTCCGTGGACCATGTTGTGAACTTGGATGAATGGTGAGTTGAAGTGCAGGGTGGACTCTCCTCTTCCTTCTCTATCTAGTGGACGCAGGTTGTAGCTGTGGGTGTAGGAGGTATTGGTGTAGTATGAACCAATTATAAGCGATCCATCCACAGTGCCATCTCCTGAGACTTCATCTGAATCTAGAGTGGAAGTTGACTGAGCAGAGTAGTAGAGAGAGGCTTGCAGACCTACTGGAGTAGAGGCTTCAATTTTATAATTGGTTCTTGCATTCAATTTGTTTGTTACTCTTAAGACACTGAAGCTTGCGTCAATGAGGCTATGGCTGAAATGACTATTTAGAAGATACTTGAGATTATCATCTGCTCTTCCTGACATCATCCCAGTTCCTTGGAGCAGACAAAAAGAAATGATACCATTATCAGTATTATCAGCACCTCATTAAAAGCTCTTACTGTAACCGTGTGCTGCAGATCTCATCTTTCCAGATAGAAGAAGCTCAATTTCACATAAGAAAAGCAACATCTTAACCAACTATTAGTAACTAAGTATGGACAAAGACGTGTCACTTTCTCTGAGCAAACATAATGAAAGCCCACACCATTATTTATTAACTATTAAGAATTGACATTCTGAGGATGTTTGAGGATTGAGGATGTTTACCTTCAAGCTTGTATGACAGTAGGTTGAAAGGTGATTGGGCCATGGCCTCGTACTGTGTAATGTAGCTGGGGACATCGACAGTGTTGTTGCCCCCAGAGATAGAGCCTTCCCAACTGTAGAAGTTGCTGCTGATCCTGGTGGATGCTGCAGCCAGACCGAGAAGGGGGACAGTGAAATCCAAAGAAGGCAGTATAGTGAATGATGGTAGTGGATAGTTTTTGGCAGGGATATATAAGCCTATCTGTGGCAAATCTATGAGGGGAATTGACAGAGTGGTTGGGATGTTCAGTTCTTTTGATTTTTTGCCTCCAAATGGAACAGGAAGTGAGATGGACATCTTATCCTTGTTGAACTGGTATCGGAACAAGCTGTCACTGTTAGAAAGAAAAAAGCATAATCAATATCATTCCAGTTTTGGACTTTGCATTTGAAAATATATGAACAAACTGTACATGGATAGGGAATTAGAGGACAGAACAACTTGTATAGCTGAACTACTCCACTATTGAGTTAGGGTATATGCCCAGTAATATGAAATGTAATATGAATATGATATGAAATATGTTTTTAAACTCTATATTAAACACTTACAACTGCAAGAAGAGTTTCTCAGGCAGGGCTGGCAAGGTGAAATCTGAGATGCGCCTCTTACTTCGAAGGTTTGTAAGATAGGGGATGCGTGCTGTCAATTTGTCCAGCCATATATTACCTGCCTTCAGGGTGACATGAAGATAAATTACATTTCACTACACAATCCTTTGAATTTGTTCATTTACCAAAGCAGATTGTTTAGAAGGTTTTAACGTGTACCTGGATCTGGAATCAAAATACACATAGTGATTTTTGTATAATAGCTACATTCTGGATATAATATGGATTTGGGAAAGGATGTGTACATTTTCCAAGAGTTAAAATCATGACCACTAAGTTATGGCCCTTTCAATTTGGCATGTTCCTGTAGCACCACCTACACTCAAAATTCCAGAGTTGATATCAATCAGATCAATCAAAATAACTTTATTTATCCATTAGAAACTTCTAGAAACTAGAAACGGCAGTGCATACACAACACATAAGTGAACATACAAGTGCAGCTTACAACAGTTTAAGATGTCCACCAGTGGGGTTAAGTGCTTAAAAATGTTCATAAATAATAATATATATAATAAAAATAATATGTGCATGTGTCATCTAAATTTGGGAGCAACTGCACAATATTTTCAAGAATTATGACAATTTATATTATAGGCTTTTTTAGGAATATGCTGTGTAACAAGTTTGTTGAATTAAAGGGGAACTCCATCAATTTTACAGATCAAAGTGTGTTTATAGGTCTTGGGGAGTACTACAGCATATGCTCCAGAGGGAGCTGCATGAAGCCTGATAAATTGCCTCAAGTGATGTCACTTGACTCAGCATCGGTTGGGGCTGAAGACTACAAGTTTGAAAATGAAAGAAATCTGGGGGTGAGTTAGAAAGAAGTGAGCTTACCAGACTTCTATAGCTACTCATCATCTTTGCTTAGGCTAGATGCTCGAGGATACATTAGCCGCTACTAGCATAACACACTTGAGTCAGGTTTTTACAAGGAAGAAGATGATGATTGATTTTGATAATTTAACTGTCTACTGTGAGTCCAACAATGTTATATAAGTGCAATACAAAATAAATGATGCCCACATGGTGGTGCTATCCACACCAAAAACTAGTCAGTATGTCCTCGGTGCATGAGCTAACTTTTCACCAGAATTCTTTCGTTTTTGAAATATCATGCTAAATAACAAACAAACAGAGACCAGTTGGACTGAAAACGCAGGCTTCTTGAAGAAAGTAATATCAAATGTCAAAGAGCTACCTCAATTCCTTTGGTGACTATGTGACGCAGTTTCATATCAGTCTTTGCCACTTTCTGGTCCAGGATATGATCAATAAGCTGTTGCAGTTGCCTGTGATGATTCTCTACATTTGGGATTAGTTTCTGAATATCTGAATTCAGGTCCGATTTCAGTTCCAGTTCAAACTTGTCATCATCTGTAAAGAGAATATCCAAACGCACCCACAAATATACAAATTAATGAATGTTCTAAATCTGTCTTCTGTGTTGAAGATGTGAGTGATGGCTGACAGTTACCATATTTGAGGGAAGCTTTCTGTTGGTAGGATGTCTCAGGGAGGTTGATGACTGCCTCTAAGTCCATGAGCACATTCTCATCTTTCCTCAGGGTTGCAGTGACAGAGGCTTCAGTTTTCAGAGTGGGAATGACCATCTGGAGTTGCAGCATGGCATCCTTCATCATGTCAAGTCTACATTTAAAACAACAACATGTAGGCTGGTAAGACTGCAACTCGGTTTGTTAATCATTTGCATTTCCCAGGATGTTTCTCATGCACTCATTCCCTGTTAAAAAGAAATAGTCTCAAGAAACCAGGGAACACAGCTGAAACTTCAGTATTATCTATCATTAGGAAGGATTGAAGGTTTGTTCATAGAACAATGTACCTTGTGCGTCCAACAAGAGTCAGGTGTGGGATGTTCCTGTTGGTGACATCAATGGTGATACCTTGCATCTTCTTTCCTTTAGCATCACTGTCAGTCAAAGCCAGCTTGATGCCTGCTTCCACATCATAGTCAGGAATGACAACCTCAGTGGTGAGAGTGTTCTTATTGTGGTTGTATTTCAGAGATGCAGTGGCCTCTGTTGAATCATCACCTAGTAACATCAGAAATTATATGCAGTTAATGTACTCTAATACTTCAAGTACATGCCCATACCAACCTGGGACAGTTTCACAAAACCCAGAATTATATTCAGTGACAACATCTTTTACATTAAGGTACAAATAAATTGTGGTTAAAGTATGATTATGGTTAGGCAACTAAAACACCTTGGTTAAGATTTTATTTTTTATAGATTTTTATTTAATGTTTGCTGATCTGTCACAAGACACAAACTCTTGCATGAAAGTAAGACATGCCGCTGACCCATCCACCACCCCAACATCCACAACCTTACTTTCCACCTTCCTACAAGGACACACTACTTCTACTACACTGGATCACTGCCACCGCCTCCTCGGACTCCAGTCCTCGCGATGAAAGAGGACCGCAACACGTGGGGCGGACGACCAGTTGTTGAACATTAAATCCTTCTCTTTTTAATCAGACTTTTGGATTCCCTCCTTCTAAATCTTATCTTATCTTAGCTTTCCTTTTTTTTTAAGTCACAAATATCCAGGCCCAACTGAATATCCCTGGAGACGTAGATTCCCTAACCTCCCTAACCTATTATTCCCACACTCCCCCTTACCAGCCTGGCACATACACAGTTACACACACACACACACACACACACACACACACACACACACACACACACACACACACACATGCACACACGCACACTTTGTCTTATAACAGTACCTTCAGCTTTCAGGGTTAGCTTCAGAGACTCTACATCATGACGACCCTTTTTACCCTCTCTGAGCGTTTCATCAGTGATGGTGGCAGTGTACTCTGAAACTTCCCCTGTGGGTTGGATTTCAACTGCAAACCTGAGAAAACAACAGTTTTCATTCAATCTGGCTCCCTAATTAAATCTGCTAACTATCTGGTTACTTAAAATCATAGAGTAATGCATTATGGTAATTAAAATATAACCACAGTAACTATTTACATATTAGCTACCCAAATAGAAACTAAAATCAAATAATTCATCAATCAAAAAGGCTCCCCCAATGGATTTAAAGTCAGATTTGCCAGGATGTTTCTCATCCTTGCATTCCTCTTACCTGGTTTCTCCAGTAAGGGGGTAATATGGGGCCTGGTCCATGGAAGTAGCATTGGAGTAACGCACTATTGTGCAGAATTTCAGACCACTAAATAGGGGCTGGCAGTCAGTTGAGTCAGTCCGGTCCTCCACCAGGGATGGCACTATTTTTGTTTGACTGGAGGAGACTGACAGCAGCTTGTTGCTGTATTTAAAAAAGAGAGAGGAGAGTTATGAAGTAGTGAGAGAGAACAACCACTGAGCAACCACTGAAAGAGTTTTGTGTCATTTGACACAGGTGCCACTGACCTAATGCTGAGCAACTGAGTGTTTGACTTAGGAGCTGGGATGGACAGTCTCATCTGGTTTCTGTTCAAGGTGACCTTAGCATTAAGGGAACTCTCGTGGTACATATTAGTGTGCATCTCAAGCCGGGCCTCCACATAGTCTGGAATGTGCACACCCATTTGGGTGATAAATTCTAGCCCAGCTGAAGGCATGAAGGACAACTCAGTCTGCAAAGAGAAGGATACAACAGAATAGCTGTAATTCACAGCAGACATACTCAAATTATAATTTTATTATACATGTTAATTAAGATGAAGAGAAGCTAACTTACCATTATCTTAGCAGGTGAGTGAGTCAGGCCTCCTTTGGCACCAGGTGCAAACACACCAGCCAGTGAGAACTTCAGAGGGAAGCCAGAGGCAGTGGGTAGAGAGAAGGCATTCTCCATGAAGATGTAGTGGGCAAAGACTTCATTTTCAGTGCTGGATGTCAATGCAAAAAAGACCTTTTGGAAAGAACAATAACAGGTTGTATGAACATATCACTTGCAATTGAGTCAGAAATATCTTGTTTAGTGACGTCATAGAAGTCCATTATCAAATTGTGGGATGAACCCACGACCCTGAGGAAGATTGGTGTGTGGTCGATACGCATTGGTCTTGCTTTTAGTGATACAGCCAATATATCAAAGGTTTTTAAAATTTTGTACCTTGACGAAGCAGTGTGCCTTGACATTTTGGGAATTTGTTTCCTTTTTTTGTGATTGTAAAAAGGCATATGTTTTTCAGTTTTTTTCTCTTGCAAAGTTTATGTCAGGAAAGATCTTACCTTGATAGGCAGCACCCTGATGAAAACATGGTAGTACATGGATAGAGTCTCAGCCATCTTTCTCATTTCGCTGCTCTTCATGTATCCTATCTCATTTCCCAGAAGCCGAAGATAGGCTGTGGCTTCAGGGGCTGGAGAGAAACGCATGTCATCCATGAGCTTCTGGACACTGTTTGTGATATCTCTCAGGAGATCCTGTGGGACCTGGAGATACAAGTGTATGTATTAGTTCCTGGCCATGCATGCGCAATGAAGCTTCCATACCAAGTAAAATATGGGGCAGGGTTTTATTCATGTGCTAGTGTAAGCAAGCATATGTATGATGTGTCCAAAAATCATTTCACCTGTCTCTTCATTCTGTCTTTGTCAGGGGCGAGTCTGTCCAAAACCTCTCTGAGCATGTGGGCTTTGTCACCTGCCCAGTACATGACTTTGGAGATAGAGTCGGGGAAGAAACCCTTTTCTCCAAAGAGAGTGTCAATTGTGGGTTCAAATCCTGTTCCCTCAACACCGACCTTTAAGGGGAGATCTTTAATGATTAAAAATCTTTACAAAGTTCATTTGTGTGTTTTCACCATATATAAAAATGTGCTTTTGAAGACATACCTCAAAGATGTCATAGTTGTAGTCAAAAACTTTTAGAGTGGTCTCCAGCATCACCTCCTTAGGTAAGGTGTCCATGGCATCAAAGATGATATTGCTCTGTACTGAGCCCAAGGGAGAGTCTATTTTGTAGTTGTGTGAAATGCCATCAAATACCTTGTTTGTGGTTGATAGCTGGTCTTTCAAGGCCAACTCAATGTGCTCACTGAGTCTTTGGTAAGGAGAATAAAGAAGGTTTTACTCAGATAGCACAGTGCCAAAACAACAATATTTCTATTTTCTCTCTCAAATCAAAAGGAGATCCTTGTCCCTTTCATTTTCAGGGGCAGAAAAAACCCACAATGCTAACATTTTATCAACTTATAAAATTGCCATGGCTATTGTTAGCAAGAAATTGTCCATGTCCAACAGAAACATAGCAACAATAGCATTCACTTGTAGTAATATTTCTGGCCACCTAATAAATTTAAGACTACTGTTCTCACTTTTAGATCTCTGCCAACTCCTAAGAAAAAAATCCTTCTCTTTAGCTGCTAGTTGTTTGAATTTCTCCAGCAGCTTTGTTTGTGTCTTTGTCTGTCTGTAGTTTGGTGCTAGGTAGGTAACATGCAGTGGTATTATGTTTATATAATAGGATGTATGTCATATATTTTCTATAATTTTATCACAAAAGTAAACATTTGTATGTGCTAAGAAGCTATAAATAAAATTAACCTCTATGTAAACTACTCATTTATTGTACAGTGAATGACTAGCCAGTATTATTGCTGGCTGATTACTCACTGATGCATTTGTGGCTCATCAGAGTTGCGAATGTTGTTCAGGTGGGAGACCACAAAGCTCTTGAGCTGCTCCTCCCTCATGTTCTCCAAATTGTTCACAATGTCTCTAACCAGGGCTTGGTCTGGGTTCTTCATCAGAATCAGGTAGGCTGCTACACTTTTTTCAACAGGGCTCTGAGCATCCTGGTACACCTCCATGAGAACGTTTCGGACCTGTGGTTGACCAAATTACAAATGACTGTGCCAGTGCTTAGATCATGCAAGAACTGCAGAGGATTCCACTATATAAATATGACAATGTGCATACTGTACATTTTCACAATATTCCAGTTTCAGTTACTCATTTCAAGCCTTCAGTGCTTTTTTTTGCTTTTGCTTGTATGTGAATTTGTTAAAAAGTCAAGCAATTCAAATTCAGTCAATTAAATCCCATGACATATGCTGTGGTCATCATCACCCTACAATGACTGTGTAACAAATGTGTGTGTGTGTGAAGTAATTGTACCTCATCATTGATATTCATCAACCTAAAGGCCTGTATAGCTGCCTTTTGGTTTGATAATGGAATGTCTGTTTTCTTAGCACACTGCATAATAGAGGAAATCAGGCTAGGGCTGGCAGCTTGCATGGCTTGACCCATGACACCAACAACCTGGAGATTAGAAAAAAATATTAATTTGGGGCACTGCACCCCTGTGCCAGATTCCCTAAGCCAGACTCGTCACAGAATCCAGAAATACAGTAATTGAGATGCTTGAATGATTATCAGTACCCTGAGTACAAGGAAGGACATCTCTTCAGAGTCAGAAGGAAAATCAGAGTCATAATCAAGGATTTCTCCCGAGCAGTCATTTAAGAGTGTTTCCATGAACTTTGACACATCTGTGACCACTGGAGTAACCTCTCCTTTATGGAACCTGTGGACCAGAGACAGAGAAGATATAATCAGATGCTCTAGTTTGGATAAAGATTGTGTTTAAAAGTTACGTTTGAGAGTGTTTCCCTCTAGTGGTCAGTTACAAAGTTGGCTAATATAGGACATAAATGTTGTTTTATGCCCTGTTTTGCTAACAAATATATAGTAATATTTTTTTTAAAAGTTGTGTAAAACATATATTTATCAGTCTGTTTTTTTAAGGCCAGAAATACCTATTTTACTCACTTCTTGACTGTGTTGGCTAAAGCATACATAATTGTCCTGCTCTTTTTATGCTGAGCCATGCTGAGCATATCTCGGACACGTGCAGCATCAGGGTTAGCCTGTAGACTCAGCCCATAAACAAGAGCATCCACCCCTAATGACACCCCGTCAGTGGTCCTGATAGCCTGGAGGATGGCACTGGTGCACTCCGGGGTTCCACACTGGAACAGGGCCTGCCAGGTGAGCCAGCCTGATGTATCCAACATCTCAGTGACCATCTGGCTCAGGGTCTCGTTCCTCAGGACGCGCAGGCTGGACACTAGCTTATGGAAAAGGCTGGTCCTCTTCTGACCCTGGTCTGTGCCTGCCAAAGCCACAAGGTCCCGCAGGGTGCTCAGAACAGTGTCCTTTGTCTGGACTGGAGCTTTATCATCAGGGTCTTCAAAGTGGAGTGGCTTACTCCGGCTGGGGTTCACATCTTTGTACATACATATTTAGCATTAATTTTGCATTTCCCAATAAGAGATGATAATAAGAGAACTTAAACTATTTATGTCAGGCACAGCACACATGCTTGAAATGATCATTCACCAAATACTCTGTTGTTGATCCTTTTGGAGCTTTGAAAGCTGAGATCCTGGGTCACCACAGATGATATTCCATTGTCCCTGCAAGGCAGATTAGAAGGTGATGCAAAAGGCATAACAGTGCACTACATACACACATAAATATGTACTCAGTTGATGACTTACTCATGGGAGAAGGGCAGATAGATGTGTTTTTCTGTGCACATGGCTGTCATGATGTGCTTTTCCTTGTTATCAAACTGGTAACTGCAGTCTTGAGTGCTTGTGATCAGCTTAGACACAGGGCGATGCTAGAAACAAAAATCCACAATGTTTATGTGTGGTAATGTTAATGTATACTTTCAAGTCACAGGAAAAAATAGACTTGAGAAGACTTTAATAACTTTGGCAGCCAATGCCAAAATGCACACCAAAAAATGTTAAGAGTGACAAAGGAATGTATTTTCACATTATGTAAAACACTTTATGTATGACCTAAACATGTTAAAATAAGCAAAATACCAAAAATAATAATAAAGAAACAAACCAAAACAAAAAATATCACAAAAAAATTATGTCTGAGCCAACTTTAAGATTTTGTAAACATAGCTTTCCCATTAGGATTAGCAGAGATTATAGTGCCAAGAAATTTAACCTCTTTCATATTTTCAGCTTGTTCCCTGAAAATTCTGATCATGTATCAGACTTTACTGACCTTTGACCCCCATGTACATAGGAGAAAGCAAAGAGAATGTTTACTTCAGAAGCCAATAAATGTCATACTGCCTTCATCTGCCTCTATAGCCTCTGACTTCCAGTCAGAGGCTATAGAGGCAGATTTTAATGTCTTACCAGTTTTTGCAGCAGGGCCAGGGGGCTGTTGGCTAGTTCCCTGCTGTAGAACTGGTCACACTGGGACAGATCTCTGGACAGTGTCACATCTGTGGCAATATCCTTCCTGGCATTCACCAGGTAGTTTGTTAAACACTGGCCATGCACTGTGCTCTGAAAAAAAATGCAAATGAGGGATTTAGTTCATGAATATTAGCTTTACAATACAGGAGACAAAGCCACATGCAAGGGCAGACAGACTGCCCTTTATCTGACATTTTATTTTATTTTGTATTAACTTCTCCTTTAACTTCTCATATTATGTTCATGTTCTGCTTCCGCTCCATTTATATATGCACTTTAAGCCCATTTGCCACTACAACTACCCATGTCACCTTCAGTGGATTATTAAATTTACATCTAATATAATGCATCTTCATCTACAGGCCCTCCTGCTTTTCTGGTACATTTTTAGAGAAGCCATTTTGGTTTGTGAGAAGATACTAACCACGAGGCTGTTCTGTTCATCCTCCATGACAGGCACCATGAGTGCTGAAATGATCCCTCTTTTAATGTTGAGGATGTTGACAGCCTCGTCTGTCTCTGGGTAAACCTGGACACTGGTGACTTCCTCCACAGTGAACTTCAGGGGGTTCCTGGATGAAGAAAAGACAGACCACTTAGTAATAATTTGCAGTAAACATGATCAGCCATTTAACTCTCACTTTATGTTTATACCAGATGGATTTATGTTCAGTTCCAAAGTTTGCAGTCTGAAAAGGCACAAAGACTGGAAGTAGGCGGAAACGGCTAACCTGGTTTTGTCTGAAGGTAACAAAGTCTATCTACCAGTACCTCTAAAGCTCACTAATTAACAAGTCAATATCTTGTTTGTTTAATCTGTACAAAAAGTGTAAAAAAGACAATTTGTGCTGGACTATTTCTTGGCTGGGTGCAGTGGCTTCCTGGAGTCTACACTGGTTGCTTGGCAACTTAACAGTGAGGACTGCTTCCCTTTCTCTCCTCTTTCTCTCTCTCCTTCTGTTGCTTTCTCTCCTCTTTCTCTCTCTCCTTCTGTTGCTTTCTCCAAGTGTTTCTGCCTCCGGAGCTGCGGAGTCTGGATCTGTGGTTGCGGAGCTGCAGAGTCTGGATCTGTGGTTGCGGAGCTGCGGAGTCTGGATCAGTGGTTGCGGAGCTGTGGAGTCTGGATCGGTGGTTGCAGAGCTGCGGAGTCGTGATCTGTGGTTGCGGAGCCTGGATCTGTGGTTGCGGGCCACCTGCGGCCCCATGTTCCTGCTTGGCAACCGCTGCTGCTATTGTTATTATTGGTCTTATTATTAGTATTACTACTACCATATTGCTATTAGTATTATTTGTATTAACATTAATACTATTTCCACTACTGTTACTTTACATCTGTATGTAGAACTTAACTGTGCTGTGCTACTGTATGTTCACTCTCCTCATACTCTCTCTCTCGCTATCTCTCCCTCTCCTCTCTCAACCCAACCGGTCGAGGCAGATGACCGCCCACCCAGACCCTGATTCTACTCAAGGTTTCTGCCTGTGAAAAGGGAGTTTTTCCTTGCCGCTGTCGCTTGTGCTTGCTCTTGGTGGGAATTGCTGGGTCTCTGTAAACATAAGGAGTCGGTCTAGACCTGCTCTTTATGAAAAAGCGCCCTGAGATAACTTTGTTATGATATGGCGCTATATAAATAAAACTGAATTGAAACTGAATTGACATGAAGTTTCAGAGAAGTGCTGGTAGGTGGATTTTGTTACCTTTGGACAGAGCTAGCTATTTCCCCCTGTTTCCTTTATGCTAAGCTAAGCTATCTGGCTACTGCCTGCAGCTTCATATTTAAATAACAAATATGAGAGTGGTATCAATCTTCTCATCTAACTCTCAGTAAGTTGATAAGTGAAACAAGTTGTAAACACAACATTGACATATGATCTTTTAAGTTGATATGGCAAACCTGTTGTAAGCAAACAGTTGCTTATTTACACACCCAGCAGTTACAGAGCGACATTATCATTCATTTGGAGTCGTGTTTGTGTCCACCTGGTAAATATAAGTCCAATATTCACTCTCCTTTTAGCTCAGTTTTTGGCTTCTACTAACTGCTGAGGGAAATAGCTGTCTCTTTAGATGCTTAATGCTGCACTATGTTCACCGGCTAGTCTCTAACTTGCTGTTTGGTGCTGAGCAGGCAGTGTACAGAGGGTTTTTAGAGCTTTTTCGCTGACAACAGCTGCCAGCTGGGGCTGAAAATGATGCATTGAGAGCGGTGAGAGTGAACCAAAACAGTAAAGTTGTGGGCTGGACAGCTAAACATTGAGATGAAACTCACTATAAAACTCTGTAAGGCCGAGGAGAGCTGCAAATTCAGGTGCTAAAAGTGACCCCTTTCACATTGTTTTCACATTGTCATTTGATAGATTATTATTACAAAAATATATATGATAGATTTAAAGATAATATAATGTTGTGAGTCTAAACTCCTCAGGCTGTTAGTTCCTGGCCGTCTGTTCCAAGTCTGGCAGCCATGATTAAAAAATGCCTCATATACTCCTGGTTTTAATCTTGACTTTGGAACAGCTAAGAGCAATGTTCCCTGCAGGGCCTCAGGCAGAGATTAAACATGTGCAGAGTTTAAAGTTTTTCTTTTCTTTTACCATCTTGCTTTGTCAACGCTCAACATGGACACCAAAACAACTTCTTTTTTGTTTTTAACTTTAACTTTAACAAAAGACATATCATGTTATTTCATGTGTATCAGATCATGTGAAGAATGCTTTGCACTAACTTTTCCATGGCAGCCTTGAAGGCCTCAGAGCCGGGGGACTGCCTGTAGACCAGCTGGCCCTGGGGATCCATGACAGACACCTCACTAAGAGCACAGTCCCTGGTGTGCATGATGAATCTGCACATCTGAGGGACTTTGATCTCTACCTAAAGATATGTGACAGGAGACACAGGGTCAATGGAGAGACAGGGAGGGAGCGCAGATAAGAACATTCTGTTATCAAGTGAACTGACAAAGTGGGACACATAAACAGTCACGTACCTGACAAGAGACTTTAGGGCCGTTCCTCAGGTTGGCAGTGCCCACCACACCATTTCTGCTCTCTGTGGTGTACTGATACAGATATTTCTTATAGGCCTTGAATCTGGATGCCACTGCAATAAGGTAATGGCATCACATGGTTATATTGACTCTTTAAGAACCTTGTCCCTCATGTACAAAGATCTAACTATTGATCAAGTAATTTCAAGCCAACACTGTCTTTAAAGATGAGGTCATGTTCCTACATTAAACCTATAGGATCGTTCAGACCTATGCACAGTGATCAACAGAGAGAACCTATTGTACTGAATCATAAACACCACTGAGCAAGAGTCCATCAGATTTTGTTGCTATCTTAAGAAAAAACTGAAATCAGGTCCTGTATTTATTAGTTTAGCACAGCCAGCATCGATCTGTGAGCAGGTCAATGTGTCTGTTTGCAACAACATACCACTTACCCCCCTCTATCTACCCTATGCACATATACACTCAGCTCTTTTCAGGTACACACACTATCATGCCCTTTAGAGGAACTGACAAAGTCCAGACGGACCTTACCAACCTTTACAAAGTGCAATATAAGCTTTTTCATCATATTTTTTCCTTCTTTACCAAAATACTACAAAATACTAAAACAACCCATTTGAATGAAATCTAATGAAAACAACCAGGATTTGGAATATTTGAATAAGTAATGGACATTTAATGTGAATGTAACTGATGTGCATAGATAAGATAGCAACTTACACAGACATGTTGAAGTTTGTGTATTATTGTCATTGCCTTCCTCTGGAAAACAAAACAGAGTGAAGGATCATATAAATAATTCATAAACATAAGGTTAATAGACATTATTGATTAGAATTCCAAAATATTCAGCTGGTGAAGCAGAAATAAATGGTCTAATTGCCTTGTAAAGGCACGGGCAAGAGTATATTCTTGGTGTCCCTGATAGAAGAGATTCTGCTGTCTTGGATCAGATGAAGATGAAATCAATTAGGCCACAAGTTGATTCTCAGTTCAAACTGGTTTAATACACGCGTGGTCAGACACAGAGTAGGACAGAAAAGTACAACCCCAGAGTCTGCCCAGAACAAAGAACAAACCCTTTTTATAGTGTGCAAGTATAAGTCCATGTAGTGAGGCTACAATGTACATCCGTATCATACATGGCCTGGTCCTGGAGTTCACTACTGTATGTCCTTAACTGGAAAAGCATATACTGGAAAAACATAGTCTAGGTGACGCCAGATGTTCTTCTTCTGGCTTTCCTCCACCAAACTCATGGACCCTCCTGGTCCTCATCTATACATATACCATTTAAGTCCAACAGTACATGCAAACATATAAAGGATATATACATATAAAGGACACATACAATATGTAAAAGTTGATATGAAATGGTTATACTAGAACAAAAACATGTTAAATGTAATTATGCTGTGTCATCATGCAAAAACCAGTCCCTTTCACCAGCACTGGAAAGCAAAACACACTGAGGAAAATAACATGGAACCTTAGAACGTAGTATTAATTTGATCTCTTTTGCAACTTACAATGAATGACTGCTGATGAGTGGGTATACAGATACAGCATATTGTGTATATATATATATTATAAATATCCTTTAAAAAACAAACTCCCTTAATTACATAGTATTTGGCAACTGCTAATTAAGTAGCCTGTGGCTTCAAATTAGAAGACAATCTATATTTTACACTTTTTTTATGAGTGAAAGATACACAGCAGAATTGGTTGGGTTAGGGTGACAAGGTGGGATAATCTAGGCTCTTTGTTGCCTTTTTCCCTTTATTTCCTTTTTTCCTCTCAGTTTATTTTGCTGTTAATCTTGTTCTGGTTTTCTCTTACTACTTAAATGCCAATGGGTACTTCTATAACACATCCATTGGATTTATAATTGTTAAACTGCAAACTGAGCAACAACTGAATCATTGTTATCAGGCAAACTGTTGAACACGTTTGAACAAATATCTATACATGTTAACTCACAATGTATGCATTTTTAACCAGGGACTTAATGTATGTATCTAAAGATAATAGTAAACATTGATATTAAGACACGTCAGTTCAACTGAGTCAAAAATATTTGTGATGAACTCAATGCTTTCTGGAAATTGTCATACATAAGTAAGGACTAAAAACAGATCTTTTTCTCATAGTAGGAAAAGCACAGGTTTTAGTAATAACATTAATGATGGCTATGTTCCATTTACTTGCTGCAGTAAGCCATGACAGTGAGCCAGCATACAAAAGGACCTTAGAGCTATCACACCTGTATAGGCCTTTTTCACAGAAGACATTTTGACATGGAAAAGCAAATGAATGAATGATGAATGATGGCTGAATTCCATTTTCAGTTTCTGGGTTCTGGTGTTGTGCATGCTGGCTAACTGTCATAATGGCATGGCTTACTGAGACACTTGAATAGAACAGAGCCATTGTTAATGTTATTAGTAACACCTGTGATTTTCCTACTACAATGCCTCCTTTTCCAGGAGGCATTGAGTTCATTATAAATATTTTGGACTCAATTGATTCAAAATGTCTGCTGAGAAAAATGCCTTTATACAGTAACTACCTCACAAAATAATTTTCTCCAAATGACAAATCATTACCAAAAAAGATTTTGTACAAATTCTATTGTAATCCAATTTCTTTTAATCAAAACTGATTCCTACTTACGAGCCAACGTGTAGCTGCTCAGCAGCAGTAACAGACACAGCTTGCTGTAACCCATCATGGGCTAAATAAAAGGGTTTCCTCAGTGTTCCTCAGCCCTCTCAGTTTTGACCAATACAGCAACACCTCTGCCCAGATGTTTTATAAAGTCCCTCTTCCCTGTCCCTCCATAACCCAGCCCTGCTAAGAACCAGAGGTCTACAGACACAGCAAATCCTGGGGGGTCATTTCAAAGTTCAAACTCTGACTAGCACCAAAGGTCATTGTTGGGTAAATAGCAGTTTCTAGGTGAGGAACTATAGGTGTCTCCAGACCTCAAATTCTGGGCTATCAATCAGTCAGACTGTGGAACAATCAACTTTATGTTTTGGTCAATAACTCCTGGAATATTAGAATTACTGTGTATGTGTTATGTTATAGAGAAACTAAATGGTAATGGTAAATGGACATCACTTATATAACGCTTTTCAACTTTAACGGTTCCCAAAGCGCTATTTTACAACAAACTACTGATGAGTGAAACAAATCTTGTGATTGCTTTGATTCACTATATCAAAATAAATGAGCATCAGTATTGTTCCTGTAGCAACAAAATGAGAGCATAGATGTTGCTCTTGGAGATGTATGCAAACTACAGCCTATTTCAATGGGACCTCTCTCCAATTTATGGCATTTTATCCAGAGAAGGCTGCTGGAAGACCTGCAGTTTTGGTCTGAACAGCCCAGTGGTGTCCTATTTCTGGCCTCAATATATTCTTTAATATTGCTGATTTTTAAGTGAAGATAATTTTTTAAGAGAAGGTACAGAGGGTGCTGGGCAGTAATTTATTTCCTGAAATTTTTAGCTACCCGCTTTGCTGCTGTTTTATTTCTTTTAAATGTATGTATGGTTCCCTCCGATGACTTACTGATAGACGAAATAGGTCAGAAAGTGTAAGCAGTGTAAGTGAATGTGGGGTAAGTACCTATGGATTAAAAAGATAAGAGGATAGGTATAAGAGTAAGTTCAGTAGATGCTACCTTTTATCAGACTGACTTTTATGTGTTTATTTGTTGATTTATATATTATATTATATTATATATGGCATGTTGTTTAGGAATTATTCATAAGAAAACTGAATGGGAAACTAAGAATATGGGATGAAAATCTGAAACTTATGTTTACACCTCAATGTCAGCAAAACTGTATGTATGTTTTTTCAAAGTCTGCAAATAGAGATCCAGACCCAGATGTTATGGTAACAGGGAGAAGACTATTGGTAGTGCATGAGTTTAAATATTTAGGCATAATAACAGATTCACAACTCACATTCAAAACACAGTTTAAAAAGTTGTGAACAGAATCAAATTAATTTTGGCATATTTCAGACAGGAACAATTAGGAACAATTTAACTACCAAAGCCTCAAAGTTGTACATCAATGGCATGATTCTCTCACACATGAACTATTATCTTACCAGCTGGACACAGACAGGTAGGACCACATTACAATCAGTCGAAACACTCTATAACCAGGCATTGAAAACATTGGATAAAAACCCAAATTTATATCACCATGGTAAAGTTTTAACTAAATATGATTTCTTACTATGATTCCCCCCCCCACACACACACTCAATGAATTAGTTAAACAAAATCAAAGCTCATCCACCAGATCAGCTACCAGAGGGGATTGTAAAATACCATATAGAAAAAGTACCTTCTCCTGTCGAGCAGCACATACCTGGAACACTATACCCACAGAACTGAGGAGCATCACATCTCTTAACTCTTTCTCCAAATCTATTAAACAATTGTAGCGTGATAAGGAGCCTGATGATGAACAATTCTACATCTGTCATTGAGAAAGAATTAAAGTGTGGGACAGCCATGGTCCCTGCCATAAAACAAGTCTCTGTTAAGACTCAAGGATGAAGTTTCCCAAAACATCATGTTATCTATATGACCTCCGGGCCATAAACCATGACCCACCAGGACTCAGGGAGGACATTAAGAGAAAGCTAAGTGACAATTGCCCAATTTACAACAGGTCTGTGGTAAACTAGTCTTAATACTCCCACATTCCAGGATCTGGACTGAAGACTCTGAACTATTGACACAAGAACAAAGGACAATAATCATGATAAGTAACCTAAAACATTTCACTCTGCTTCCTAATAACCTCTCAGCTGCTGAACGATGCATTAAGGTGATTTCACTGGTCAGTGTTAAAGCTATCCACTTAGTGATCCCCTGTGTTTACACGAGTTAACACAACTTGCCAACTAATCATTCACTGCGTCATCCGGTATACAATGGTCTTCATTTCATGTATTAATTGTCTGTCGTTGTATTCAGAATTTCATTCATACGTTTATTAATTGTTCATNAAGGAGCCTGATGATGAATAATTCTACATCTTTCATTGAGAAAGAATTAAAGTGTGGGACAGCCATAAAACAAGTCTCTAAGACTCAAGGATGAAGTTTCCCAAAACATCATGTTGTCCATATGACCTCCGGGCCATAAACCATGACCCACCAGGACTCAGGGAGGACATTAAGGGAAAGCTAA